>JAHBMJ010005964.1:58459-59764 GCA_018398765.1 Chromera velia | reverse complement strand
AGCGTAGACGTCGGTCTGTGAGCACACACGCAGTCTCACACGGGTACAGGTCTTCCTCACTTCTAGTGAGAGAGAAAGAGCGACAGGCAGAGCATGTATTAACGTATGCAAACAAAAGAGAGAGCGCAGCAGCCAAGGCTTCAAGGATGTACTTCTCGTTGCTGGCTGGGGTGATTTGCCCCCCTGATTTGGAGACTTCTGACGTCGTTTTCTGGCTCCTGCCTATGCTCTGCATCAGTTTGGTGTTCGTTGTCGTGTGCGCAATCCTTTTCTTTTCGCTCGCATTTACAGATTCCCGCTCGCCTCCTTCCTCCACCCTCTTTTCGTTTGCTGGTTTCGGATGTGCCTCCGACCCACTCTATTCCCTGACTAACCCTGAAGAGATCGCCAAGCTGCACACAACAGAGGGACAAAGAAGGGCAGAGAGATGTGTGAAAGTCAAAAGAAAGCTTCGCAGCTGTGAGAGTGCCGGGTGACAACCGTCTGGAAGCTCAACGCCGAACGTTACTCTCGTCGCAGTCTTTGCTTGGCATTAAAAATCAATATACGCGCAAGTAAGCAAACGGGCATTGGGAAGGTGCATGGGAGAGAGCAATAAATGCCAAGGGGCAAAAAGATGGTGAGGAAGCGGCCGTGGTTGATAGGATGCGCAAAGTGCACCAACCCAAACCGCTCCACACATCAAGAAGACAAAGGAAAGAAACATAGCACGGCAACAGAACCTGACAAGGCAGCGAAGCCCTCTGAAGAGGAGCTTTTCAAGCACTTCAGCAATGCCATCTTTCTTCCCAGCGCTGCGAAGGCTTCTCTCTCCCTCGATGTCAGCCTCTCACTGAGTCTACCAACCAACCTGTAGGGGCAAGAGGTAGGTGTCGAACAGTTTTTCGCAGGTCTCCTGCATTCATTAGTCGCGGAAGAGAGAAAAGAGTCAGAGCGCACAACCATCTTTGATGGTGTTTTTGTAGGTCAACAAGAGAACAAAGGAGGGAAAGAATGAACCAGGACGGAAAGAAAGCCAAGCGCGCAAAACAGCAGAAGGAAGAGAAAAAGGTATGCTCGTCACAAGAAGGAAACGCAGCATCAGCAAATCTGCTTGCGTCAAACGAGAAAGCGAAACAAACTCCCTCCGGAGAGAGATTTGAGGACAGATCAACTGCTGCAAATGCATATGGACGTACCCTGGCGTCTCGATGCTCTCGCCACTGCTGAGGGCTCACGATGTCTACAGCCTCCCTGATTGCCTGCACAGAGGAAACAGGATGTTCGGATACAAACGTTTGACAGCCACACAGCGTGAATCTGCAT
>JAHBMJ010005964.1:23459-55959 GCA_018398765.1 Chromera velia | reverse complement strand
AGAGTACGTGCAAAGATCAGAAAATTACAAAATCAAACACCCAGACTGATTGAGTTAAAGAGACGGAACCGTTGAAAGATTGGGAATGAAGAGAAAGACCAAATCGGGCCAGAGAAAAACTCGTCGTTGGTGTGTATCCTGTCCCATAGATAGAACGCACCGTGTCGTGAGTGTGGTTCACTCTGCCGCAGCGGAGACAGCGGGTTGCAGAGATGTTTGTGCCCTGCATGCACGCGGAACAAAGCGAAGGCGAACAGAGCAAGACAAGAAAATGATGAATCGATGAAGGGAGACACAAAGAAAGGAACAACTGAAAGGAATGGACCACAGCTCGGTCTGGAATCTTGTGCGGACAAGTGAATGGAGAGAGCAACGGAGAGAGCGTGTGGGAACGTATGCAAACGAAAGAGAGAGCAAGCAGCGAAGGCTTCAAGTGTGTACTTCTTCGTGTTGCTCGACTGCTTTGCCCTCCCCTGAAAATTCCTCATGTCACTTTCGCACTCCTGCCTATTCTTTGCCCGATGCTTCGGTTGCACTCCATTTTCTTTCTGACCGTGAACAGATCATCGAGCTGCACGCATTAGACAGGTAGACAGAGGGGTGCATGCAGGGAGAAGTGTAAGATTTCAAGGAGAATCTCTCACTTGTGAGGGTGCGAGATAACAAACAAACTCATCTGGAAGATCAACACTCAATAACTTTGACGCCGGTGTGTGCTTGGCATTTGGATGTCTTTTGTGTGTGCCCCAAGGACGTATGCCGCTTCGTGGCATATTCGAACACTCACACACAAGCAAAGGGCCCTTCCGATGACTGCTGCAGAGACAGATTGGTCACAGAGGGCAAAAAATGGTCCAAGGATCCACCCGGTGAGAAGGCGGGAAAGCGAAAGCAAAGGTGCTGGCAGGATGCGAAAGATGCACCAATCATATCAAACGTTAAGAAGAAAAAGGAAAGAAACAGGGCACGGCAACAGAGCATGACAAAGGCAGCAACATTCCTGCATGAAAGGGAGCTGTTCAAACACTTCAGCGATACCGTCTTTCCCGACATCTCCCAAGTCTTCTCCCTCCCTTACTGTCAGCCTCTCACTGAGTCTACCAACATGCAGGGGTGTCAGGAACTTCGGGCGCCCAGTCTCCTGATCCTCCTCTGTCAACAGACGGATCCAGGTCTCCTGCATTCATGAGTCGAGAAAGAGGGAAAGAAGCAGGGGGAAAAAATGAACAGAGACGGAAAGAAAGCGAAACGCACAAAGCAGTAGAAGGGCAAGAAAAAACATATCGACGCCGCAAGAAGGAAACAGCGCATTAGCAACTCTGCTTCCATCAAACGAAACAGCAAAACAAACACCGCAAAGACACTTGAGGGCAGATCTACTACTGCAGATGAATGTGGACGTACCGTGACGTCTAGATGCTCTCGTATCTGGTGAATGGACGCGAGGTCTACAGTCTCCCTGAATGCCTGCACAGAGGAAACAAGATGTTCGGATACACACGTTTGACAGCCACACGGCGTGAATCTACATGCTAGACAGCAACTCGTATGCTGTCTGAGAAGAAAGAAAGAAAGAAAGAAAGAAAGAAAGGACGGACGGACGGACGAACGAACGAAAGAAAGAAAGAAAGAAAGAAAGGAAGGGAGAAAAGAAGAAAGAAAGGAAGGAAGGAAGGAAGAGAGGAAGGAAGAGAGCAAGGAAGAGAGGAAGGAAGGAAGGAAGGAAGGAAGAAAGGAAGAAAGGAAGAAAGGAAGAAAGGAAGAAAGGAAGAAAGGAAGAAAGGAAGTAAGGAAGGAAGGAAGGAAGGAAGAAAGAAACACAGAAAGAAAGCCTAAGGAAGGAAGGAAGGAAGGAAGAAAGAAAGAAAGACAGAAAGAAAGAAACAAAGAAAGGAAGGAAGGAAGGAAGAAAGAAAGGAAGGAAGGAAGGAAAGAAGAAAGGAAGGAAGGAAGGAAGGAAAAAAGGAAGAAAGGAAGGAAGGAAGGAACGAAGGGAGAAAAGAAGAAAGAAAGGAAGGAAGGAAGGAAGGAAGGAAGAGAGGAAGGAAGAGAGCAAGGAAAAGACGAAGTAAGAGAGGAAGGAAGGAAGAAAGAAAGAAAGAAAGAAAGAAAGAAAGGAAGGAAGAAAGAAAGAAAGGAAGGAAGAAAGGAAGGAAAAAAGAAAAAAAAAAAAGAAAGAAAGAAAGAAAGAAAGAAAGAAAGGAAGGAAGGAAGAAAGGAAGGAAGGAAGGAAGGAAGAAAGAAAGGAAGAAAGAAAGAAAGAAAGAAAGAAAAGAAAGAAAGAGAAAGAAAGAGAAAGAAAGAAAAAGAAAGAAAGAAAGAGAAAGAAAGAGAAAGAAAGAAAAAGAAAGAAAGAGAGAAAGAAAGGAAGAAAGAAAGAAAGAAAGAAAGAAAGAAAGAAACAAAGAAAGGAAGGAAGAAAGAAAGAAAAGAAAGAAAGGGAAGGAAGGAAGGAAGGAAGGAAGGAACGAACGAACGCTCTGCATTCAAAGGGCGGAAGAGATTCCACAGAGAAGGATGTTGTAATTGTTGAATGAGAGCACAAATTGTGAACTAAGCGACTTGCTATCGCAGGAAACGGCAGAAAACATCGAAGAACCTGAGAGACACACTGTGGGCCTTTTCGACTGTTGACTGACCTGGTGCTCTGGAGCTCGAGTGGAAACGTCTCGGCTTTTCGGAGACGTGCGGAGACCGTTCGCACGAAGGTGTTGAGGAAACATCGTGGCCCGCCTCGGGGCGCTTCTCTTCTCGCCGTTTCAGTCTCTGCACCTTCTCTCGCCATGCCTCCCGATGTCATACCTCTATATGAGTCAAAGAGAAGGGAAAAACAAAAACAAAAAGAAGCGACAGAAAAGAAAGAGCCTAGAGTATTCTGTCACCCATAGCGTGTGGCGACAGAGGGGTGCGACACCTTCTGGATTGTCATCACACTTTCCTGAAACGACACAGAGGACAAGAGAACAAGAAGACAACGGGAAGCGCGGAAGCCGTGAAAAAACATTCGAGAGGAAATAAGGGAGAAGAGACCAAAAACACGATGCTCGCGACGATACGTGTTCTATAAGCAGACCGAAGCAGACACATCTAGAGAAGAGAAGAGCGGACAAATGGGGGAGGAAGCAGCGAAGCAGGAAGGGAAGTCTCCAAGGGGGGACCGTCGCCAAAGGCCACGAGACATTCGAAATCTCACAGCGCTTCGCGGCAAGGTCCGTTCTTGCTTGATCAAGGTTCTTGGGGAGACGAAGGGCGGTTGGGATTGTTCAGAAAAGGGAGAATGCAGGAAGAAGAGGGAACGAGGAAAACAGCCATAGTCCAGGTGGGAAGAGGGGACACAAGCGGGGGAGCAGGTTGCTGAGGGGGAGGATTGCTGGCGGCTTGGAGGAACGGAAGGTATCGAGAGGGGGGACCTTCAAGGCATATCCGAAACCCGGCAACGCTTCGCGGCAAGCTTCTGCTTGTTCCAAGCCCTTAATGTGGGAGAGACGGACAGTTTGAAGGGAGAGAAGGCAGAATGGAGTGCCGGGGGATACTGCGATGAGAAGGGTCCTCGATGTGAGGGCGGTTGGAAGATTGGCGGTCAACAGTGACGGGGGCAGGGTGTCCTGAATCGCAACAAACTGTTGCGACAACTTAGGAGAGCTTCCAAATTGGGCAACGCTCCGCGGGAAGGTCCGTTTTCGGTCGAAGTTGTCAGTTTGTTGGGAAGGGAAGAAGGTGGGAACGAGGGGTGGAGGCAGTGGGGGCTGTTTCAGAATCGCAACGACTTAGGAGAGGTTCCAAATCCGGCAGCGCTCCGCGGGAAGGTCCGTTTTTGGTCGAAGTTGTCAGTTTGTTGGGAAGGGAAGAAGGTGGGGGGAGGCAGTGGTTGAGGAAGTCTAGACAAAGGAGGGGAGAGGCAGGGCCCGGGGTGGCTGGAGGGGGGGGACTCAGCTGGCTGGCGTTCACCCGAGGGACGCTGGGGACAGAGAAATCGTGTTAGGAGACGGCTCGGGGTGGCTGGAGGGGACTCAGCTGGCAGACAAGGGGCGAATCGGAAGCGAGGCTGTCAAGGAAAACTTTTAAGGGCCTTCGTCAATGACACGACGGTCTTGATGAAAATCCTAGGATCTAACGAAATTTTGGCAGCACTTCGTGGCAAGGTCCGTTTATTGATGGATGAGGTTTGTTGAAAGGGGCAGTCAGTCGGCAGGGGAACCTAGCAGGCGCTTGGCCTGGGGTGATGTGTCGGGAGGAAGTGGGCTAGGGAGCTGGTGGGGGTGGGGTTGTGGGAAGGGAACAGGAAGACGCCAGACCGGACGTGGGAGGAGCGGAGAGGGACGTCAGAACTACACAGCAGCACCAGATGGCAGAATCCTAGATTCGAGCTCCTCAATCGGGCAGCGCTTCGCGGCTTGGGACGCTGAAAGAAGAGAATGGTTGGGAGGGCTGTAGGGAGTCAGCTAGCAGGCACTTGACCTGGGAGGGCTGTAGAGAGTTAGCTTAGAGACTTAGCTAGCAGGCGCTTGACCTGGGATAAACGGGGGCTCGCTAGGTCGGCACGCGGGGACTCCTAGTTGGATGGGTGGCTGTCGGGGGCTGGCGGGAGTGAGAGGCTTAAATGGGAGGGGGGCCGAGGGCAAGGGGGGAGACAGGAGAGAAGACGAGAGAGGGACGCCAGAACTACACAGCAGGCCCGACCCCTCCACCCACTATCCCCCCCTCCATGCAACTGCACACACGCACTCGACAGGGTCAAGGGGGGTGCACTCGCAGGGACAGCAGGGACAAGGGAGAGTGAGCGCACCTTGGGGGACTTGGACACGATCTATGGTTGGACAGGAAAGACGTAAATGTCGACGGTCATTTTTTGTCTGCAGAGAAAAAAAACACATGGAAAAAATCCAAAATGAGCTGCCAGAAGAAGCGCCACTGTTCCACCAGGCGAACAGGTAGACAAGCGAGCAAGCGGTAGCGACGTAAAAAAAACAGACGGAATCACACTCGGTTTGGAAGACAGGGACCCAGAGCGTGGGAAAACACAAAACAAGAAACTCTTGAATAATCCAGAGCAATGGAGAGGCAGGACAGCTCAATTGATCCGGTTCTGACCTGTCTCTGTGGGGCGGTTGGTGCGCAGCCTCTCCTCTCTTCTGTGTAAGTGCAGTGCCCTTTGGTGCCTGCAGTGACAACGGATAGAACGAAATGAGGGGGAGCCGTAAGGACAAACTGTCGAATACAAAGAGAGCCAGGAGAGAGCGCAAGGGAATGAATTGAGTCACCCCACCTACGCACAGCCATGGAGACGAGAGGGAAAAGTCCACCTGTCTTTCCAAGCAATGCACATGCATGTGTCACTGAAGCCATCCAAAGGCTTCGAAGAGAAACTTCCATTTTCCTGCACCGGCGTCTCCACGTGGTACGAAAAGAGAGATCATTTCCAAGCTTTGTGTGAGCAGATGCACTCTCAGAGACAGCAAAGACAAACGCTGGAAGCGCACCTCTTTTGAGAGGAGGGAAGAGGAGACTGTGTGCAGGGCCGAGGCCTGTTGGTGCAGAGGCCAATGAGAAAGGAAGAGGCGTGCTCAAGAGTCAAGGGACACCTGCAATTTAAAAGAAAAGGGGTGAAGAGGTAGGAACGTGAGGTGACTTCGACAATGTGGCACAGCGTCACAGACTCCAGATCGGGCCGATAGGTCACGTGTTTTCAGAGAGCACCACGGAAATGTTGAAATGAACCAAAACCAGCAGGCTGGATGACACTGAGCGTTCAGCATGGAGGCTGAGAGGAGAAGAGAGGAGAGAGAAAATGAATACTGGGAGGAAGAGAAGGCAGTGGGTGAAAAGAGGGCGATCGAGGTGGGGGGATGGGTGGGGGAAAGAGGCAACCAACCTTGCAACAGAGAGCAGTCGACACCGAAAGGACATGCAGAAGTGGCGGTGGCAATCTGTTGTCTCTCCCCCTGCGGACAGTCACACAGAGAGCAAGAGGAGGCGAAGGGGATACAGATCTCCGCAGAGCTGCGTCAGTCCCTGTGACTGAGAGGGTCTTCAGCCGATCAATTCAAAGCCCAAGGGACGGATTGTCACCCAAAGAAGGAACAGAGGAGCGAGAGAGACTGAAAAAAAGATCTCAAGAGGAGGGACATGACGGAAGATACCGCAAGCAGACACGCAAGCGGAATCAGTTGAAAAAAAGCCAACGAGACGAATTTCAATGAAAGGAAAAGAGGTGTCCGAAAGGAATGATAACAGAATGAAAGGCTACCCTACTCGTAGATGGGTAAGCCACTTACCCTTGTTTTTCGGTTTTCCATCTGAGAGAGATACAGGGTGGTGCTGGTAGAAATACCCAATGCTGCTGAGCCCCCATCCCGTCATGAACAGAGTCTGTCTGCAGCACATCAGAAGCAAAGGCGGGAGACGGTATTTAAGAGAGAAAGCTCGGAATGGCTCAAAGACGGAAAACCAGGACTGCAAAGGACAGGCCTCACTCAGAAAGAAACCGCTTGAGGCGGCAGGAAGTGCGGCAGGAAGTGACAAGTGGCTGTAGAGATGTGGAGACGCATTTCCTGAAAGAGCACTTTGGGGGGGAGGACTCACAAAGGAACCAAACGGGGAGGGAGACGGGACGAACCGCTCACCGTTCAATTGACGCAACACCGCCAAGAGAGGGCGAGAGACCCCCGACTCTGTCTCCGATGGGTTCTGTGAACGATCTGCGGTCACCATCAACAATGAAGGAGCAAGACAGTGTGCGAGGTGACCGTGAGGCACTCCACTGAAGGTCACCAGACTGAGTGGAGGTTCCCATCAATGGAGTTCCATTAAAGGAGTTCGACAAACTTGGAATTCGATCGGGCAGGGAGCATTAGAGGGAATCAGCGGTCCAGGAAGGGAGAAAAGGTCACAAGAGAGCGTATGGGAGCCAAAGGACCGAGGAGACAGGGAGGGGAAGTGACGAAAGTAGGAGCTGAAGGGAATATTGGGGGAGATAGATCGAGAGAAGAAAATTGAGGGGCGAATGTAGGGAGACAGGAAAGAGAAAAAAAGCTAGCGGTGAGCTGCGAGTCCAGAGAAGAGTGAGTACTTCATAATCGTCTTTCTACGTTCCAATGCGGACATCTGGGTCGTCCGGGATGCACAGGAACACGGCAACTGACTTTCTCGTGTTACAACTCTCACGCCGTCTCACTCCAATTAACAGTCCCTCCACGAATCGCAAACCTCCTCAATGGAGAATTCTGTCGGTTGCCCTTCATCTCTCAACCTCCTCACGCGGCACGCGCAGAAGCTCTTTGGACACAGAGAAGGGCGAAGAGATCAAAGGAGTGACTGCCAAAGTACAACATATTATTTTTAAAAACCCGCGGGACTGCAGAAAGACGGGATGAAGCAAGAGAGACGCTTCGGCAACATTCAAAAACAATACCCTGACGTCGGCTCTCGGGCATTGCGTGTACACGTCTTGTTCAAACGTTTGGCCTTCGCTTCGTGTGTTGAAGTGAAGAAGTTGTCCTGCGATGCAGAGTCCCGAAGAGTGGTTGCATGTGGTTGCCTCATCTTGACCGATCCTGCCATCAGAATTCGTCGGATGATGCAGCATCGCCCCCGGCGTCCCCCCCCAAAAGCCGACGTATACCTAGCGTCGCTGCTAGCGACCTTGGCCGGGGCGCGCTCCGCCGCCCGTCAATCGGACCTCACACACGGAAGCCCTACCTAGGCACCTTCCACAAACAGCTTCGTCGCCCTCGAAGGCTCTTATGAGACCTACCTAGCTCTATCCAGCCGGTTGCTTCGCCGTCTGCTTCGGAGGTACAGTGAAGGTAGCGGTCTTTCACAGCGGTCTTCGCCGTCTGTCGAGGAGGAGACCGTGCCGTCTCCTGCCGTCTCTGACCGGGTCCGAACGTCTCCGGCCATCTACGCGAAGCAAAGCTGTCCAGCCAGTCCATAAACGTCCCGGAAACTTCATTTGAATTGTGCACTGACGTCTCTATGTTCAGGAGAGTCTGCAGGCGACCGTATTGCGCAAGTGTGCAGATCCTTCGTGTCAGGCAGCCAGTCAGCCAGTCATGCAGTCAGTCAGCGTGCAACGAAGTCAGCAAGTCAGCCACTCAGCCAGTCAGGCAGTGATTCAGCCTGTAAGCCGGTCAGTCAGCCACAGGGTCAGCCTGTAAGCCAGTCAGTCAGAAAGTCAGTCAGTCAGTTAGACAGTCAGCGAGTCAGTCAGCCACTAAACCAGTCAGTCAGTCAGCCAGTCAGTCGGACAGTGAGCCAGTCAGTCAGTCAGTCAGTCAGTCAGTCAGTCAGTGAGTCAGTCAGTCAATGAGTCGGTCAGTCAGTCAGTCCGCCAGTCAGTCCGCCAGTCAGTCAGCCAGTCACTCAGCCTGTAAGCAAGTCATTCAGCCAGTCAGTCAGCCTGTAAGACACTCAGACAGTCAGTTAGCCAGTCAGTCAGTCAGTCAGTCAGTCAGTCAGCCAGTCAGTCAGTCAGTCAGTCAGTCAGTCAGTCAGTCAGTCAGTCAGTCAGTCAGTCAACCAGTCAGTCAGCCAGTCAGTCAGTCAGTCAGAGTCAGCCAACCAACCAGCCAGCCAGTCAGTCAGTCAGTCAGTTAGTCAGTCAATCAGCCAGCCAGTCAGTCAGTCAGTCAGTCAGTCAGTCAGTCAGTCAGTCAGTTAGTCAATCAGTCAGTCAGTCAGTCAGTCAGTCCGTCAGTCAGTCAGTCAGCCAAGTCAGCCAGCCAGTCAGTCAGTCAGTCAGTCAACCAGCCAAGTCAGCCAGTCAACCAGTCAGCCAGTCAGCCAGTCAGCCATCTAAAAAAGTCAGCCAGTCAGCCAGTCATCACTTTTCCTCTAAAAAATAAATATTCATAACTTTAAAATTTGAACTAAAACGAATTAGCAGCTGAGATTGATAGGGTAAAGCGTTCTTATAAACACCTTTTATGTTGCAAACAGGTTTTCTAATGCTTCACCAAAAATATATTATTGCATACAATTGATATGTAGAATGAAAGTGATGCTAGGATCACTATGTATAACCTGCATTACTTTTCATCTGAAAACATAAACATTTGTAACTTTTAAACTAAAACGAATTAGCAGCTGAAATTGATAAGGGTGTGCCTCTGCATCTAATATCGACATTTTTCAATTATCATATACGTACAGTAAGATGAGCGTGAGGCTGAAAAAACAAACTGCAATACATATATTTTTGCGTAGCGCGTGCAGGCGCGGAAGCCCTGCATGGCTGGATTTTTGAATTTTATCATAATGCATGCATGAAGAATGCAAAAAGCTCTCGCGCAAATAGATGCGAAAAAGTTGATATCTGAAGTAATTTGAAGCCTGAAGATACACAAAGAATGCAAAATCTGCTTTCAATGTTTCTGTCCTTTCGATCTTGATAGAAAGATCATCGAAGCAGCCAAACCTTATAGAGGTCTATTTAGAATATTATGGGCTGGTAGCGATGATGTATAATAGTCATATAGTAGAGTTTTAATTATAAAATTTTGAAACGTTTGACACATAACTCACAAAGCGACCGTAATTTTAATGTACAAACAAAAGATTTAAGATTCTGCTCTATTTTGCTCTGTGGAATTCTTTATGAATTAGTGATATCTAGAGGATTGCTTTCTTAGCAAGTTCCTGCCTGAATTTATGACGAGCATTTAACGTTGAGCATTTACAAAAAACACGTGCTATGACGTACCCAGGCCAGCCCAAACAACCTGAATACTTGTGCCACAAACTGTTTGCGTGATAGAATTTCAGTATGTAAAATACATGCGCAGATGTGTACGCTGATATAGCCTCCATGAACAAGCTAGTAGACTGAATAAATAGGCCGGATCCGGATTTTAAAGACACAGAGTGACGTACACCACAAGCAGGTGTTAGTGATTATAAATATGCATGCGTAAGTGACTCTTCAAAACTAAAAGAACGACATGCATACGATGCAACCATAAAAACCTTAAAAAAAGACTCTTTGAAACAATAGATAACCAAGTCGGTATGAAGACAGACACAGAGAAAACCAGAAAGAAAAAAAGAAAAGAACAAAGAAACAAAGAAGGCAGGGACAAAAACAGAAAGGCAAACAAACAGACATATTCTTTTTTCTTAGACAGACGGACAGACAGACGGACAGACAGACTGTATGTTTCTTCTTCTCCTTTCTTTTCTTCAACGGACGGACAGACAGACAGACAGACAGACAGACTATATGTTTCTTCTTCTCCCTTCTTTTCTTCATGAACACAACAGACAAAAAGAAAGAAAGAACAAAGACAAAAGAACAGCACCAACAATTAAACAGCGTGGGCAGGGGGCCCGAAAGGTGAAAGTTAAGCGCCCCTTGCCTCTCCACCTCCCGACAGACTTTCACGTGATCACTGGTTTCACACGCTACTCCTCTGCTGCTTCCACTCAAGACAGACAGACAGACAGACAGACACAGAGACACGCACAAAGAAAGAAAGAAAGAAACACTTAAACACACACGGAAGGAAAGAAAAAGAAAAAGAGAAAACAAAGAAGGGTGAAACACACATACACAGACGAAAAAAAAAAAGAAAGAAAGAAAGAAAGAAAGAAAGACACAAAGAAAGAAAAATGAAACACATTAGGCGTCTTCTAACTAGGTAACTGACTAGCTAACTAACAAAAACGCAGACGGAAGGAAGGAAGGAAGGAAGGAAGGAAGGAAAGGAAGAAAGAAAGAAAGAAAGAAAGACAGAAAGAAAGAAAGAAGGAAGGAAGGAAAGACAGAAAGAAAGAAAGAAAGAAAGGAGGGACAGAGAGGTACAGGGAGAGAGAAAGACAGGTGCGCGGAAGGAGCAAAAGAGTGCAGGGAGGAAGGAAGGAAGGAAAGAAGGAAGGATCGAACAAATGACTGAATCAAGAAGTGAAGGCAGTCGATTCAAGGTGGTGTGACGCTGTGCGTCTGTCGCCTAAAAAGAAGAAGGGCAGTAGAATAGTCTGATTGTTGGAGAGATGGTCAACTGCCAGGAGAGAATCTGATGGATGGATGAATTCAATCTCGCATGACTCATGGTTGCGTGATCGAATAGCTTGATCGACCGATGGATCAGATCGGTTCTTTCAGTTGGAGTGAGTGAAGGACAGCTAGCCTCTCCTTGAAGGAGGACATGAGGGCAGTTTGAATGAATGGATGGATGGATAGGTGAATGAGAGGAGCCTGGATCATGAAATTGCAGAATTCTAGAGGAGGTGGAGAGACTGGAGACTTTCCCTTTTCTTCTGCTGCTTTACCTTAAACACATGAACGTGGACGAGGGATCAGACAGATGCGCAGATGCACTTATGGACAGTCAACTGATCGAATTATCGAAAAACCCGACCGTCTCAGTTAGTGAGTGAGTAAGCGAGAGAAAGACACAATAAGGCTGACTGGCGTGACTGGTTGACTGTACCAGTGAATGTGTGAATCCATCAAGGCGACTGCCGAGGCTGCTTCTTCGTTGGGCTTGAACTGTGGTATTGGGGTTGTTTGCGTGTTGTGGGTTTGGATGAATGCATGAATCTATGGAGCAGGGATTACTTGAGGGCGATTGCCAACAAAGGTCTAAAAAGGGATTCAGTGCCCCTGGTTGGAATGGAAGTTTGAGGGCGGCTGTCAGTTGGAGGCCATATCACTATCGCTCTGAATAGAGTTACTCGCTGCCTCGATCCTGAAGAGGATCAACCGCAGAAGCAGAATCGTAGTCCAAAGAATACCACTTCAACGAAACACAACTGAGCAAAAGCAGAGAAGGAGACGCCTAAGAGCCCCCACCCCTCCAAAGAGACCCTCACGGCGTCTCACAGAACGTCACAGAAGTCCACATGCCTGCCCGAGGACGGAGGACCCCCTCTACCTCCTTTCCAGACAGCCCAGGTCCGTTCTCCTCGTTTTCCAATAGAGCAGGCTGCTCGCATGACGATGGTCACTTGACCCTGACCCAGGTCTCCTTGTTTTTCTTCACGAACTTTTTCCTCTTCTTGAATTTCTTCAACAGCTGGTGGGAGTGCCAGGATTTGTACTTCGAGGGACGGTTCGACCGCCCCACACTGCCGATAAACCGCCGGGCGCTACTCGACAGACCAAAAGGGGAGACTGAGACAGGGGCATGGAAGGGACTAAGCAATAAACCAGAGGACATCCCCGGCAGACGAGACGGAGACGGAGACGGGAAAGACCTGGAGACCGACTCAGGAATGGTCTTGGCAGCCTCGCACAGGGCTCTACAGACGGATCTTATCATCTCACCACAACCCAGCGAGCTTGAGAGATGAAGCGTCACTTCCCGTCTCGATATGTCTCGATCTTGGGGAGTGTCGCTAGAGCCGGAGCATGAAGCTCAGGACAGACAGCACCCTCCGTTGGCGCGAAGGTTCAGACTCTGGGCAAGAGTGCTCGAATTGCTGCACCAAAATGGCTTAAAGCACATCAGGGCACTTCCATACAGTCCAGCATGAGAGTCATGATGAGGAGTATATATATAGGCGTGCAAGAATGATTCAAAAAAGAAAGAATTGTGCAGCCCTGTCATGCCGATCAAGAATGGTCAACCCGTCTACGCGCTACTGGAGACGGTGGAGACGGCGGAGACGGCATGCATTCGAGCAGCGATGCATGTAGACGCGGAAGTCTGAGATCGCGGCCGGCGAATGATCGGCGAAGACGAATGTAGACGGGACATGGACGGGGAGCACGGGATGCTCACAGCGTACGTGTATGATGGACGACAACAATCGACAACAGCAACGAAAAGCCTGCCATGAGAGAGTATTGAGAGAGTCTGGAAGCGTGTCATCTTCTGCTGCACTTCACCCGTCCAGATGGTTTCTCTTCAATTGCGCACGAGATTTTCCCAGAATGCAATTAAGTTGACCCGTGGATTTGAGCTTTGTTGGACTTCTGCATCGAATGTCCTGAGCTTTGTTGGACTTCTGCATCGAATGTCCTGAGTTCTGTTGGACTTCTGCATCGAATGTCCTGAGCAAAGCCACAGAAGACTTTTGCGCGCTGCTCTTCGCATCTCTGTTCGTTGTGTGATTCATGTGAACGCTCTTCCTGCATCAACCGCGACTGCTGTCCGACTTCTCCATCTGATGCGGGAGTCAACGCTCGGGCTCCTGTTGGGAGTGGGGTTTGTTTTGGCTGTCGTCTTGGGCCGTCTGTTCATCTGGGCTCAATCCCGAGTGTCTCTCTCTAAGTGGCCCTCCAAGAGCAGGGAGATGCAGGGGTGCACAGGTGGACGTGTGAGGACAATGGCGGTGCTCGGATCTGGTCTGTCTGTCTGTGGCCGGATGTAGAGGGCGTGGGCGCTTCCGTCTGCCTCGCTGCCTGTCTGACTGTGTACCCGTCTCCCTGTCTGTCTAATCGAGAAAAAAAGAACCCATCTAGATACCCTCTCTGGTGGCTGAAAGTAAAAGAAGAAACCACACAGAAGAATCTGTGGTCTGTCACTCTACCCTCTTATTTCCGAGTGTTCTCTGTGCGCTTCTATCATTCTGCACAGGTTGAATCTTCCAGAGGCGGTATCAGGTGTTTTCTCTGGCTGTCTGCCTTCCTCCCTGCATGCCTGTTTGTCTGCACGCGTGCACCTCTCATTTTTCGATCCACATGTTGGAACAGCCCCCCCTCGATCGCATGGTTTTGGAGAGGGTATCTTTGCTTGCAAATGTAGCAGACCGTCTGTCCGTTTGGATGCTTTTGTTGGTGTGCCATCTGTTGGTCCAATCGGCGGCAGGTGGGCACACGACGGAAATGGTGCAGCTCCTTCGATATCTAGATTTCTCCGCATACAGGTGGGTCTGCCTTTGGGTTCTTCCTGTGTTTTTTGTCCTCTGTCATTCATCTGTCCCGTGCTTTGTGGGTGGGTTGGAGGAGAGAAACGTCGCAAGGAATGAGCACGAACAAGAGGGGCGGGTGTCTCTGTTTGAAAAAATCTTTTCAGCCGACCACTCTGATTCTAGAATTGTGCTCGAATGTACTCTTACGTGCTTGGGTGCTTCACAGCTGCCTGTCGATCCACATTTACATTCAGCTGGAACTAAAGACCTGGTGTGTGTCCGTAGTCGAAGTCCCTTCTGCTCTTTTTTTTTCTTGCTTGTCCCGCCTTCCCTCAGGGCTATGCACTGAACCCTGTGGATGAAAAGGAAGGCATTCGACTGCATCGAACGTGCAGAGTCAGTAGTACTTATGCTTCTGTAAGGTCGAATTTTCATTCTGTACATTTCGTGTAGAGGTCCGTACAATTTCCGCATGAGGTTGCGTGCAGGATGACGTGGGTGACCGCAGCCTCTGACCTGACCAGTGTGCCGAAGTTGAAGTCCGTTTTTTCAAAACAGGCGAAGTGTTCGGTATGTTTTTTGCTTTGATCCCTTCCTTCCTTCCTTCCTACACTCATTCCTTTTTTTCTTTCCTTCTTTCTGTCTGTCTTTGTCTTCTTTCGGTCCGTCTGTCTCTCGTTCCTTTTTTCCTTTCTTCTGCTCTCGAAATGGGTCCGTCAGAGTGAGAGACAGGACGAAGCACGGGAAGAAGCCACTGCCCCCCCTCCCTCTCATTTCCACTGCCCTCCCTCCTGCCGTCGCTTCTCTGGAGGACCCGCAGGGCTCCGAAGAACTCTCTCTCTCTCTCTCTCTCTCTCTGTGTGTGTGTGTGTGTGTGTGTGCGTGTGCGTGTGCGTGTGCGTGTGCGTGTGCGTGTGTGAGAGTCCCGCAGGAATCCGAAGTGTTCAGAAAGCTTCGCTTTGAGTTCTCTGTCATACCTCGGAGCAGGGAGGTCAAGCAAAGGTGAGGCCGGCATTTGCTTCTGCTGTTCGGTGGGGGTTTTCTTGATTTCTGGGGGGCGATGAAATCGCTGACTGAGCCCGGCGGTCGGTGGATGCGACTACCCCACTTCAGTTTTGCCCTTCGTTGGCATTTCGTTTCCCTTGAAAGAAACCCTCGTTTCCCTTGAAAGAAACCCTCGTTTCCCTTGAAAGAAACCCACCCGACTGTGCGACAGATAGGAAGGACCTCTTGATCGCCTTCCGTGACGAGTCCGTCTGGTGCGAAGAGGGTCCAATAAGCAGAGAAATAAGTGTGCGTTCAGAGACACGACAGAGGCCCTAGTCTTCCGATTCTCTCTGTGTCTGCCTGTCTGCCTGTCTCTCCATCTGTCTGGCTGTCCGCCTCTGTCTTTCTCTCTCTCTCTCTCCCTCTCTCACTCACTTTGTCCGACAGACGCTCGTGGACACTTAGTCTCTTTCTTTCGTGCGCCTGTCTCATCAGATGTTATCAGGCGAGCGTCAAGGTTGTTAGGAAGGAAAGAGTGAATGGGTACATGCACCAATAACCGAATCGGTAGGAATTCTCTTCTTTCACCTGATCATTTTGCTTCTCTGTTGTCTCGTGTCATTTGCAGTTTCTTGACGTCTGCCGTGACAACTGTGGTGGCCTTCTTCTTCTGCATCGGCGTGATCATGAACAAAAGACCACAACTGGTCAGGCACTAAAGAAAGAAGGGTATGCGCAATCGATCGATCGATTGATCGTTTCTGTGTCTGCCGAATTTCGTCTCGTCTGTGTATGCTAGCCTCTCTGTGGGAGGTATTTGAACTCCGTGCGGATGTCTGACTTTGCCTTCTGCTACCTATTTGATCCTATTTGGTCCTTTCTTCCGATTTTCTCTTCGGGTGTCAGTATTTCTCTCGATCATTTCTCTGGATGCATGGTGTCTGTCGTCCGGGGTGCGGAATTGAAGGCTCGAATTTTCGAGTAAGAATCGACTGGAGGGATCATGTGCCTGCCTGCAGATCTTTGTGAACGGTCCCGGAACGTGTGTGCCTGTCGTCATGGCTGCCCTTCTAATGGAGGTCCGTCTGGTTGCCTCTAGATGTTCCTTCCTACATTCCTTCCTTCCTGCTTGCCTTATTTTCTTCCTCCCTTCCTTCATTCCTTTGCTTGTGCTCGCTTCACTTGATTTTGGTGGATGTCCGTCCAACCAATCGTCGGCTGAAAGAAATGGGAGAATGAAAGAGAAACTTTCGTTCAAACCCTCTGCGCTCTCGGGGCCTCCCTCTCTCTCTCTCCTGTGCGTTTGTGCGTGTACATGTGTGTCATAAACGGCAAAAAAAATACGACGGGGGGGGAGAGAGACAGAGAGAGGAGAAGCCCTCTTGTTTCCCTTCTGTCTTTTCTGCAGTTCCTCTTCGGGTGGGAGGTCCGGATCTTCTTCGTTGAGTCCTTCTGTCGGACCAAGTCGCTATCGTTGACGGGGAAACTCCTCTACCCGTTTGCAGACAGGTCAGGCGGTCGGCAGTTGTAACAGCCTGTCGACTGGTCGATCAGCCCGTAGGACAGACAGTGAGTCAGTCCATCGTCAACCGTGTTCTTCGCTGTGCATGGTGTGTGTGATCGAGCCGAGAAGCAAGCTGGTCAGTCGTTGGAGCGCATTGTGTAAAAGAAGTGAGACAGTCATCGAAACTGTCATTTGCACACGGTGTATTGGTGGTCATTTGCAGGTTTGTTGTCCACTGGCCAGAGCTGACGGAAAAATGGAAGAAAGCGGAATACTTCGGGGTTCTTTTATAGCATTAGCTGCCGACTCAGAACCACTAATCACTAATCACTCAATGTGTGCTACTAGAGAAAAAACAGCATGAGATGTGTCTTACAAGCCTCTAAACAAGTATCTACTTCATGTACACTCTCATAATTTGCTTTAGTGTTTGCTGCATTAATTTCGCTACTGTGTCTAGTACTGTGTTTATTGTAATTGCATGAAACACAGTATAAGAATATATTTAAATATATATATAGATCATGACTAGACGCAGCCGATCGTAGCCATAGTGTTCAATGTCTTTAACGTCCTATAACGTACTATAACGTCCGACTTGTTTTATGATATGCACATCTCTATATCACATAATTCACTTTTCTTGTATCCTCCTATTATTTTCGAGTATGAAGAAAAGAATAGAAAGTCTCAAGACCCGTGTCCTCAACAAACTGGTTCGATGTCAACTGTCTCTACAGATAAAGCGACCGGTTTCGTCCCCATACAAGCCTCGGGAAGGAGGAGGGGAGCTTGTCAGGCACTGCAAGACAGAATACGTCGAAGTGAAACCAGATAACACTGCACCACTGCTAAAACGCGATGCTAAGGCAGTAAAGCAGGTGATCCTTTCGTTGATAAAACCAAAAAACGATTTTGATTTCATGAGAGTTTCATAGCATGAAATCTCAATTAAACCAGGGCACTAACTCATAGAAAGAGGCCCTATAAAAAACATATCTCACACTTACTTACTTACTTACTTAATTGTGGTTAAGCCTAGAGTCTCTGAAACCAGAGACAAATGGCAACCCATGCATGCAGTTGTAAACAAAAGGAGCAAACCGCCGCAGCTTAGCCTGCTTCCATATGAATATGAACAACCACGACCCTCCGCAGCCTAGGCTGAAGCTAAAGGCTGAACAACCACACAAGACGCGCGTGCACTCATTTCAGACAAGCTTTGATCAGTGCACTTGACGCGCGTGCACTCATTTCAGACAAGCTTCGATCAGTGTACTTGCCTTCTTTGGCTCCCGGTCCACAATGAATGAAACGAGCTCTCTTACATATGTCTCTTCTTCCCCGATACCTCTTCCCCCAGCTGCAGCAGTCCATCTTGCTCTACAGACCCTTTCACCGATTCCTGTTCTCTCTTTCACTCTCTCTGCCAGCGAATGAAGTTTGGATCTAAGCTGCTCTGTTCGCACGCACGCAGACAATCGATGCACCGCATCGTCGATCACCTTTTTACCTTCGACTGCAGGACAGTGAATACACTACGTAAGTACGTATCTTAGTATAATTTAAGTTGATTTCCTGCTATAAATTTGACTACAACTAAAAGTTATAGTCATAACAGCATAGGCCGATTTCATAAATTCGAAATGGTTCTAAAAACTAATTCCAAAAAATTAGTTGAAATCAACTTATTATAGAGGGGTTTTATTATAAAAAACCACAAAGATTTTTTATAATTATCGGGCCTATCAAAAAAGACGTACATTTGTTTCTTCCTGCAAGTTGCAGCACTATCGCAACTGCAGGAAGAAACAAAAAAATAGCCCCAACCCACTCTTTGCTTGGTAGCAAGCCACGAGGTGGACACAAGGATATAATCATCCTGAAGCAGCACTTATGCAACATAGTGCGTAATTGTATCCAACACTCATGACAAAAATTTGTGCCGGTTTCTCCCACAAAGCAAAACTCCCCCGATTTTTGCCGCTTTTCGATGCATACCATATAGCCCCACAAAGCAAAACTGCCCCGATTTTTGCTACTTTTCGATGTATACCATACAGCCCCACAAAGCAAAAAACTGCCCCGATTTTTACTGCTTTTCGATGTATACCATATAGCCCCACAAAGCAAAACTGCCCTGATTTTTGCCGCATTAAAGTAAAGGGGCTGCCTAGTCTTGCAAGCCTTCAAATGCCCCATCGAACCCAGGTGGAGTGAACGAGTAACTCATTCATGCGTGGGTTGCCGTCCGTCTCTGGTTATCGGAGACCCTATGCTCAACCAACCTTAAGTAAAGTAAGCATACCATATAGCCCCACAAAGCAAAACTGCCCCGATTTTTGCCGCATTTAATTTTTATGCATACCATATCATCAATGATATCATATAAAGAGAACTAGAAAGAAAGCCGATTTTAAGAGGCTAGTAACTAGTTAATAAGACTACAATATAGAGACTACCGATGATAGTTTGACGCGAGACACACTGGCAGTCTGGCACTTAGAGAAGCACTTCACGGGATTAATTGCGTCACACATAGATGCCTACGTGCAACAGAACTAACAAAGTCGCATATGAGAAAACAGTCCGGTTAGCTGGACTACTTACGTCCAGGTCTATCTGTTTTGGATTTGCGATCGATCCATCATGAATGGCGATTAAAGCTTCTCGTCCCAGTCAGTAATCGGCTTGACTGGTACCAATCAAGAAATGTCACAGCACTGAATTGGAACGAAGAATTGATCTCGATCAGAAAACCGAGAGATTAGATTGAGGTAGCAATCACTCGCGAGCCTCTTCCATCGTCCAGATCTGAATTCTTCAACCTCCTCTTTCATCCCTTAATTCCCTCTACCCCCTTCTGTCCCTCTCCTGCATGTCGTCCTCTGCCTGTCTCTCAATGGCGTCCGTCAGACCGTCCCTCTCGTCCCTCCGTGCCTCCAGAACGTCCAGCAACTCCCGAACGTTCCCGATCCACCCCCTCACCTGGTCACGCAACCCCTCCCACTCCTTCTGCCCGAATGTGCGCTGGAACGCTTGTCTGCACACACAGAAGAAGAAGAGGAAGGAGAAGTGTACTGCTTGAGCAGGATGTATCATTTCTTTCATGCACTTAGTGAGGATCTCTTGATGCCTCCACACTTTGTCTGCCTATCGTCTCTCAATTGTGGCTACGCAACGCCCAAAAATGAAAGAGCCGCCTCATGCAGAAAGCCTTGCTACAAAAAAAAAGCTCTCTTAGCCGAGTCGGGAGGACGGTCAAACGGGCGAGCTGTGCACAGCAAAACGCACACTGCACAAGACCAAGAGAGAATCAAAGCAAATTTGGGAGAAAACACATGCAAACGGTCGCAGGAAACGGCAGGGTGCAAAGCACACCAAGAGAGCTAGAGAAAAAGGAAGGAAAACATTGAATCAGCAAAACACCCATGCAGTCACACTGACTTCACTCTGATCACCCCCCGAAGCTGATCGATGCGGCCGTCCAAAAGTCCTGCAAGCAAGCAAACAAACAGACACATCAAAACAGTACGCACACACAAAAGCGCACTCAAGGGTACATCCACCTTCCCCTCACCCCCAAATCTGGAAAGGCCGGGTACACCAACGGACCAGCACCTAGGGACCGCAAAAAAAACTGAATCAAAGCCAAAGGAGAAAGGAGAAAAAGGACTGTCTGTGACAAATTGATGGACTCACTCACCCTGCCCGATTGCCTCGACAATCCACTGCTCCACCTCGGCGCTCCCAGCCTGCAGATACACACACACACACACACAGAGAGAGAGAGAGAGAGACAGAGAAAAATTCATACTCTGCCGGTACGTCACTCAGCAGTCATCAGTCTACATGGACGACCTCGTGAACAACAAAAGAGACGCAGAGAGAGCCACACTAGTGCCCCAAATTCTCTGTCAGACCAGAGAGGACCCAGACATGTGTCCTGCCTGCCTATCTCGTTTTCCTTCCTCTTTTCAAAATGAACACAAGCAAAAGAAAAACAAAAAAACGAATTGGGCAGGCAATATGCGGAAAAGACAAAGAGATCTGTACACAAAAAGCTGGTCTTCGGGTGCAGACACGGTCTGGCGGGGAGGCTAGACAAAAACAGGGCGGCGGGCAGCAGTCTACAGTTCCTCACTTCCCTCCCCTTTTTAAAAAAAGACAGAAGGACGAAAACTACCGATACCCAACTGACATACATTGAGGCTCTTGCCCAACTCCTCCAGAGAGATGTCACTCTGTCCCTGGTTTTGGAGGCTTTTGGTCTGCAGAGACAAACAAATGGCAATTCGAGAAAGAAAGAAGTAAAGAAGGAACGAGGTCGCACACGGATGAGAGATGAGAGAAAAGAAGGCAGCAAAAGGGATCGAAGAGTCGTAAGAAAGCTCTGAAGGAATCTGCACAGCCTCAACTTTCCTCTTGTAGTCAACACAGTCATCAGGCAGGAAGAGAGACAGGGACAATGAATTTGAGAGAGACACCCCTGTTCTGAGAGAGAGCACGCAGAGGGAATAAGAAAGAATCTAAATGAGAAGGGGAAGGGGGGCCTGGAGAAAATTCAGAAGAGGATGGATGGAACAAAAAAAGATACTCACTCGCCAACAAAGCAGACGACCTACCAAAGAGAGGAGCCGAATTTTCCGTCTGCACACTTCGAGGTCCAGTTCTGCAACGAGAGGGAGGGAAAACCACATAGTCAGACACACGGGCACCCTCTCCCTCTCCCTCTCATACAAAAAACAGATCAGGCTTGCCGAAGAAAGATTCACGAGAAGAACCTGTCTGTCTCTCCCCACTCATCGTCCCAGAGACGCAAAACAAAACCTGCTCACTTCTCTGCAAATCTGCCTCACAGGCTCTCCGACCCAGTGCACCAAGAAGGCCAGGAAGTCATCATCACGAAGAGAAAGAACGAAGCTCTCGACTTTCTTTCTCTCTCTCTCTCTCTCTCACACACACACACACACACAAACACACGAAAACTCACTGTAAGTCTCGAAGAGGCCTTTGTTCTTTCCGTAGAAGGCCTCGAGGTCTGCCGGGGCGCCCTGCAAATTGGAAAAGGAAAAAAGTAAACGAAATCAAGAGAAGCGGAATGAATGTCAACAATTCAACAGACAGGATAGAGAGAAGGATATGGGAGACGCTTTTTTTTACTTTCCTGCTGCCGAAAGAGCGTGTTCAAAACGTAGTGATGCTGATGACAACCAAACTGAATGGATGAGAGAGAACGCTTTGCTACGACGTTTACCTGCCGTGCTCAGCAGACAATGAAGACAACGCCGGAACCATATAGAACGAAAGCAGAGACAAAAATGAAACCGGGCCCACCGGACCAAAAAAAAAGCCAGTTTTGAGTGAGATCCTGTCTTTCCCCCTGGTCCTTTCTTCCTTCCAAACCGCCCTACCGACCTCAAGGAAAATGTCGACCAACTGGATGGCAGCCTTGGCGTCTCCGCTCGCGCTCCGGAGCTGCACAGAGAGAGGAGAGAAGCGAGAGGGCGAGATTCATCGCAAAAGGAGCAGGAGGAATGCAGCAAGGAGTGGTGATACCTCTACGGAGGGCTGAATGGGGACGGACAGACAGACAGACAGACAGACGAAAGAGACTGACGGACATCGGAGACTGCCGCAAAGTCAGCGACTCCATCGAACGACAGATTGTTCGGAAGCGCGACGGCGTCAATGATCAAAGCAGTGGCCTCCTTCTGCCTGCAGTCCGATCATCCATACAGACAGACATGCATTTGTGCACTTTCACATTCACGCGAGGTAGAAAGAGAAACACGCTCAATGGAAGATATGGTGACAGAATGCGTCTGGCTTACCAGCCACCCAGACTCAAGAGAGCTTCCATTCCCTTCTTTTCCTTCCATGCTCCGAATTCCTCACTCCTCTCGAATCTGCCCCCCCATCACCTCACCATCACACCCCAACCAAATTGGAAGATAACCGTTCTCAGTGTGAACATTCAGCCGGTTGGTTTTCCCTTTTCATCTCTTCCTTTCTCCACACACCGACTGAAATAAGCAAAAACGACTGACGCACGCAGACTTTCTAGGGTACAGACAGAGGGAAGCTACTGACACTTGTTTCCTCTCCGCCACCGGAAGGATATCAAAGCATTCCATCTGCTTCTTTCCAAACTCAAACGCCCTTTTTCTGCACAGAAATCAAAGACAAGAGGAAAGGGGGGAGGAAGGGAAGAAGGTGAGAAGAAGGAAGGACTGCACCCTCAACGGAGCCAGACCAGCACAAACACGCGACATACCATAACATGGTGAACAAGAGGAAGGAAACGCGGATGAGCCAGCCAAAGTCACAAGCCACACGTTGAAAGATCGCTGCAGCACTTACTCGCCCCCTCTCTCTCATACGTACACAAAGCAAGTCCTTCCCCCCCCACCCTCCCATGCATACTTCCTGACCTGTTCGCCATGCTTCCCTGCAGTCTGAACCCCTCCGCCAGGATACCATAGATCTTCCCCTTCTCCTTCTCCGAGGCCCCCACAAAATTCAAATACTCACTCAGGCCCTCTGCGTACTGCTCCACGTCTCCGAAACGTTTGTTCTTCAACGCAAAACTGCACGCACACGCCAATCAAAAACATGAGAGTCTTCTCACAGAATTACAGCTTCACGAACGAAAGCGAGCTGAACAGAGCGGAAAGGGAACAACCAGAGCCCGAAGACAGAGACAGAGCACATCTTCGAGTGATCCCACTTTCCTCCCCTCCCTCTCGACTCACCTGAGGACTTCAGTCAAGACCTTCACACGCGAAGCCTTAGAGGCAGGATGGAGTCCCCCCTCCAGACTGTTGAACAGGTACATCAACCTGCAGTCAGACAGAAAAAGCAAAAGGAAGGCAGTCTCGATACAATTAGTGAACATCAAGTGAGAAAAGAAAAAAATCCTCAAGTGAGCCGACAGAGACTACTTCAGAAGAAAGTCGGACTCAAATCCCTCCGCCAAAGATTCATGCCTGCCTGCCTGCGTGCACAGCAGAGTAAACAGATCCTTCATGTCCACTGCCTTCTCTTTCCCCCCACCTCCTCGCCCTGGCGCCCCTTCTCGCTGTATGCTTTATCTCTCCCCCCCACTCTGGATTGACTCGACACATAGTAGCGAAAGGAGACTGACAGGCGCATCCTCAAATCTGAAAGCCCTCCCTTGCCCTCTCCCTTCAACACCTGCACATAGAGGTCACATGCATTCTGTGCTGAAGATTCGAGGGACGCGTAAAAAAGCGGACAACCAGAAAAAGAAGTGGGATTTGCATCCCTTTGCCGCCCCACGTTTTTGGCTGGAAGAAACGGGCAGGAGTATGTTTCTTTCTACAAATGGCAAAGCATGTCCGGTGTTTTTCGTGCGCTCCCAATGAGAGGGAACGTCAACAAGCGGTCTGTCTGGAAAGGAAGAAGACCATCAGACGCATCGGCCATGACAAAAACCAATCAAGTCCCCCCACCCTCCCACCTCGATGAGTTTGGCAAGTCGCCCCTCGGATTCCTTCTCGTCCAGTCTCTGCAGGAGGTCCATCAGCACAGTGAAGTAGGCCTCCACGTGGCTAAAAGCCTCCGCCTTGATATCCCTCCCAAAATGGGACTGGGTTCCTCCTGCCTCCCCTGCCTTTGCCTCCTCGTTGGCGAGGAACTGGAAGGCCCAGGTGTTGTGGGAGAGGAGCAGGTCAAACATCTCGGAGACGTTCACTGCAGGGGGCTCTCCCTCTCTCTCCTTGTAGTTGGACACGAAGGCCTCCTCAAACTTCGAACGCTCAGAGTCCACAGGGTCGGTGGCTGCACTCATTCATGCAAAGGGGGAGTGCATGGGGATGAGGGGGGGTGGACTGGACAGGCTCACAGTATAGCGCCTGGGATGAGGAGACGGAAGTGATAGGATGGCAAAGGGAGAGAGGAAGGTTAGCGAAGAGGAGGAAAGAGAAGATCAACTTAGGCGGTCAGATCACTTCCGTTTCACTGCCTGAGTGGGGGAGTCGGTAAAGCCGACACATTCACATCCCTCCTTTCACCGATCGGCCAGGGTCATTGAAGGAAGAGGAGGGAGAAGCAGTACAGCTAAGATCAGGCGATGTAGACAAAAGGATGAAAACCATGAATTGACGCTGTCTATATACATTCGCCCACTTCATGCACCTCCCTGCCGACCTTTCACAAGCCAATCGGCAGCTGCCTTGAGGGCATGGAACTCCGACTGCTCGTGTGCGGGGATGAAGACCGCCATCGTCTCTTCTTCTCTCTGTTTTGTTCGGAAGTTTGCCCTTTTTTTCACTTCATGCGCTTTGTTTCCTCTTCAAACAAACTAAGTACAAGTTCCTTGCTTCTAACGCACTTTTTCCACCTTCAGTGGCTTATTTGTGTTGGGAGTTGGGAAACTTTGGCAGACAAATCTCAGGAGAGACGGAAGGATGTTGTCGGTTTTTCTGTAGTAAGATGGAGTAAGTGCCCCCCGCGGGAGAGCTCCGTGCGAACAGTTGCATGCTCCGCCCTCCACGCGCGGGGCCATATGCATGCACAACGATTGCACAACGCGTTTTTTTTTGTTCAAGGCGCTATTAATAGCTAAGTTAGCTTTGCCTGCAATTCATGACAGTAGTGACAGTGAGAAAAGGAGAGCCCTTCCAGAAAAGCCTATATAATAGCTGTCGGCTGGAAGAGATGAACTGTGTTGTGAGCCGAGGGAAAGTAGAGCGACTCTAATTGGTGCAGAGGCACACGAAACCCCCGTACATGTTTCACATGGTGTCACTTTCGAGGCGTCTCCTTGTTTCCGTCGGGTGAGTGGGCTACAGATCTGCTTATTTCAAATGCATGGTGTCTGTGTTTGGGGAGCTTTCCTCATACTTTCTGTGTTTGTGTTTGGCTTCTGTTTGCAGGATCGCCCTTTGTGTTGGCACGGGCCCTCCGGTGCAGGTCAGCATCTGTTGCCGTCTCCTTCAGTCTGTCTCTGCTGGATGAGCTCAGTGCGCTGTGGCCGAGTCCCAGTCCTGCTGTCCATCTGCCCTGTGCCTGCTTATTCGGCTTCATGTGTGTCCATCCACACATGCTCACACGTCCGTCTTTCTGTGTGTCTTTGCGTTGATGTTGCAGGCCTTCCTTCTCCCTCGAGGTCCTCTCTCCTCCCAAACAGGCAGAGGCAGGGGACAATGGGGGCACAGAGGAAGGGGCGGTATGGGCAATTTTGATGGTGATGCATGGGGAGGGCAAGGGCGGAGGGATGTGTCGGTGCTTTTGTATCAGACGGGAGAGGGAGGGGGAGAAACCGGGGACGGACCCGAGAAGTCTTCTCTCACCACGAGAAAGCGATCCTCACTTCCCCTCTCTAGGTTTGGGAACGTCCCTTTGTCGCTTTACATCACCTGCTTGAATGTGTTCGTTTTCATCATTGACATGCTGTGGGGAAGAGGACTCACGAATGCAGGAGCCATGAGGAGCGTTGAAATTGTCAGAGGTTTGTTCACTTTCTCCCTCCCTCTTTTCTCTTCATGGTGCCTGCAGGTGCATGTCTGAACAACATGATCTTCTTTCGTTCATTCACAGACTGCACTGTCTCTTTCCATCTTTCCATCTCACTACCTTTTTCTGGTACTCTCGTGTTATCTCTCCGAGTCTTTCTAAATCTTTCTCATCTCCACGTCTCTCTATTTGTCCTGTCGCTCTCTACTCCCTACATACCTAAATCGGCTGTCCTCCGTGTCTTCACGTCTCTCGCTGCCTCTCTCCCTGTGTGCGTCCCTGCATGCCTGCAGGCGGCTGGTGGCGTCTGATCACCCCGATGTTTCTGCATTTATTTTCATACAGAATTCTTTTTCTTTCTGTATTCATTTCTGTGCATTCTGTATGAAAAAAGAAATCTGCGTGCGTCCCTGCAGGTGGCTGGTGGCGTCTGATCACCCCGATGTTTCTGCACGGCGGCTTGTTCCATCTCTTGTTCAACTCCCGTTTTCTGCTCCGAATTGGGCCTTCCTTCGCAGAGCGAATGCTCGGTCCTGTGCTCTTTTTGTCGACCTACTTTGTCTCAGGGGTGGGGGGGGCGTGGCTGTCACACCTTCGGAACGTCGGAGGGCCTGCAGCGATCCAAAAACTCTTTTCCATCTTGGAATTTGCGGCACGGTGAGAAGAGGGGGGAGGAAGACAGAGGGGGTGGATGACTGAGTTGATGAGTGAGAGAGGAACGGAAAGAGAGAGAGAGAGAGAGAGCTTCTGTGTGTGTGTACGTGTGTGTCTCTTTCTAGTTGCCTGTAAAGTGGAGACGGGGAGAAAGAGAAAGAGAGAGGGGTGGCGGGAGGGAAAGGGAGAGGAGAAAGTGCGCTGGTGCATACGTACGCATACCTGCGTTTTGAGTGAGTTGGTCTATGGGGAGTGCCGTGTTTTCCGATTTTGAAAAGGCCATTTTGAGCGAATGCCAAGCGGTTCCTTTTCTGTCTCTGCAGACGGTCGCGGTCGCCGTACACGCCAAGCGTGGGGGCATCTGGAGCGATTTTCGGTCTGCTGGGTGCTGTCCTGGTGCAGCTGTTGCGGTTGAAGGCAACGAGAGCGGGGGCAGGCTCTGAAGCGGGGGCCTTTGCCTCGGACTTGATCTGGGTAGCGGTAGCCAATTTTGTGTTTGGGTGGTCAGTCAGATCAAATGAATTCTTTGGACGTGTAGAATTGGAGAGCTGCGTGTGACGCTTTGTTTTGAAGGACAAGGTATTGATATTCATTGACAGAAAAGACGTGGCGAGAAGGGATTTCGTTTTGTTTCGTTTGATGTTGATGCGCCTTTTTTTTGCGTGTGGCAGGAAGATCTCTTCGTGCGCGCGCAGGCTGCTCGGCATGCACACTGTTTCTCTCTAAGCGATCCCCCCGCTGCTTTCTCTGATTTCCCTTTCCTTTTCCCGCTTGCACCCCCTTCCTCGTTGGTGGCCAGGATGGATTCTGGGATCGATAACTACGGACATCTCGGCGGGCTTCTTTCGGGCATGGCAGTAAGTCAAGTTGTGAGAATTTTTCTGCCTGCTTGCCTCGCTGTTCTCGTTCCTTCCGTTCTTTCACGTCTCCTTTTTTTTCTTTTCCTTCGATCCTGCTTTTCTCGTCTATCCCGGCTTTCTTCCGTTTTGCTTTGTTCACGTATTTTTGTGCTCATTTTCTCTTTCTTCATACACTGGTCAGCAGTCAAGGGGTTTTATGGGCACCTTCGTTAAGTTGCGTTCCATCTTGACCTACTTCATCCAGTTTGTGCACTTTTTGTGTGGACTCGGCTGGCCTGGTTCACCTCCTGAGCTGTTGTGGTTCTTCTGCAGATGGCCTTTTTGTTTGCGCCCACTTCGCGAGAGTATGAGTAAGTCCGCGTGTGCTGAAAGCGGAGTTGAAATGGAGATAGATCGTGAGAGAATGAGTAGTGGACGGTTTCTTGAACGGGGGGGGGAGCACGTGCACGCACCGCCCTGCACGTGTGAAACTGGCAGCAGGGAGCCGAACGAAACGTGCACCTAAATGCTTATGTGAGAAAAGAGGTCACACTCTTGCCTGCCTGCCCGTCCTCTTCTAATTTACTTCTTCCCCTTTGCCCCCCCTTTTCTTTCTGCCTGTGCGCAGGCAGCGGCAAAAAATCCTCCCTGAGCTCGACAGGGTGCTCCGTGAGTTCAACAGGGCCCATTGCGAAGCATTTCGCCGCTGCCTCAACACTATCGTGACGCCCGAAGAAGTTGATGAAAGGACCATGCAGCTCTCGGACTCACAGCAAATGTGCCTCCTGCTTTATGCCAGACTGCTCTACACCACAGCGGGTATGAATAGGGGCTTGTTGACCCGTGAGCGGATTCCCCCGCATGTCGATTTCGGCTTTTGCGCCTGTCGGGACGCTCAAGAGGAGTCTCGCCTCGCCTCCAAGTACAGAACTCTGTTTGAGAATCGTCCCTTCATGGAAATCGTCAAAGCCTACGAAGAAAGGAAGCTTTTTGCGCTTCTAGATCTTGTTGGCATTCGCGGGCGGGATAGCGATCAAGCTGTTGTTGGCTCAGAGCATGTCGGTCGCCCGTCTGACGACGCGCGTTCCTTGTCCGACGACGACACTTTCATTGCTGGACTGGCGGATGTGTTGGGAGGTCCCGCAATCAAAGGCGTTTGGTATTTAAAGTCCGCTACGCGGTCGCTGGGGAGTGGGGGCATCGATGCGTTTAGAATGAACCTGCCCCGTCAGGTTGGAGTTGACTACGGCTTCCTCAACTGCGAGGATCAGGATGATCCCGAGTTTTTCCGATTTCTGGCGCGTGTCTACAAAGAGTTCTTTGAAAAGGGGGGGGATCCGCTGACACTCCACGCAGCTTTCTTGAAAGATGAGATCGCCCAGCTGTTGATATCCACAGTGAAAGTGCCGAACTCCGAACAGAACTCGTGCAAAAAGCTCACGGCAAGGAGGTCATTGGGAGGATCCGGAGAGTACAAGTTTGAAGATTTGCCAGAAAGATTTGGAAGCCCCTGACTGGCTTCAGTAAGGAGGAATCTTAGTGCCGAACGGGGCCTCTTCGTGCTAGCTGCTCTTTTTGGTTCGAGAACTCTCCATGCAGCTCTCCGTGCAGCAATAAAATTTGTTGGTGTACTTCTAACATATTTAAGGGACCGGCTGCGGTCTCGGCAGTATGCGACCATTTGCATGTCTGTGTGCGTATGAGTGCGTACGCGTGGTAGAGGGTCATCTGCATCGTCCAGGCCCGTGACAGGTTTTCGTTCCAACGGTCGAGGCACATGCTCAGAGAATGCTCTTGGCAGCCTCTTTCAAGGATCTTGAACTTTCTTCTGACTAACAAAGTCTTATAAGTACTTACAACTCTTTAAGTTATCATAAATTATTCATGGACTGCCAGGAGCTCGGCTCCACCGGCTTAGTCATTCATTCTTCTTCTTCAAAATTGACCTAGTGATTGATTGATTGATTGATTGATTGGTTCCGTACTGCGCCTTCCCGCTATGTCTATCTGTTGCTAGAGCTGCTTGCTAGGCTGATTGATTGATTAATTGTCATAACGATTGATAACCCAATGTCAGATGGCTTATATTATCCTAAGAATCATGCATGAAGTGTAATTAGTAGTGCAAACTGGCAGTGTGTAGTTGAGTGTATACCAGTGAATTGCTCTGAAAAATTCGACGAAAATAGTATGAATCTAGGTATAAATTTTGTTACTACTAGTATGATGTTGAGTAAAATTTATTATGCATGTAAATTTTACTCATAAATTATGCTCTATTTCTCTTTTTTTACGACACTATTTATATTATTGTGTATCAAACTATATTTGCATTATCATGCATGAAAATTAACTTTTTTTTAAGTCGATTGTTCAGTATTGCACACTCGTTATATGTAAATCTCTCCCCTTTCGAATCCGAAAATCCGACCAGCCAGCGTTTTGCCATGCACCTTCTGAGTGAAAGGAAATGGCGCTCAACAAGTGAATTGATAGAGTGCAGTGTTGAACCTCTGTCATTGAAGGAGTCTATTGCAGTCCTCCGGCGGACCTCTGCAGGCTTTCGTATGCTTCTCAACGCTCTCATAGGGGGAAACATAGATAGGACTTAACCAGAACGTCTATATAACACATATTTATCCCCCTCACGTGTGATCAAAGATGAAGTCCATGTCCTGATTACATCAATCTTGTAGGGTTACACAATCACTTTTTTTAAAATGTTTTATTACACATTGTTTTGTTACACATTTTAATAGAATTTTGATGAATGAATTAGTACACACTTTAGTGTGCAGTAATTCAAACTATCACTTTTAGGAATCAAGCTGGCATGATGCATTAAGTACACACTTTGCAGTAATTCAAACTATCACTTTTAGGAATGTATTATTACACACTTTAGTGTATATTAATTACACGTTTCATCTTCGTCTTCTTCTTTTTCTTCTTCTTTAGGATGGTTTGATGGTACTGCTTTTGGAGCAATGGTGTTGTCAGCAACGCGGCAAGGAGAACTTTCGAGCACTCTAGTGAGCTCTGGAGGCAACGGAGAATTTTGAGCACTTTAGTGAGCACTGGAGGTAACAGTAAAAAGAGTAGAGATGGGAGCACCATGAGAGAGACGGTGAATTTATCTAAAATTATTGCACACTAAATTAAAAGTGTGTAACAAGGGGGGGGGCAGGGATAATTGTTACACATTTAACTTTGTGTAACACTATAGGATTGGTGTAGTCCTGATAGAATTTAAAGACTCAGAAAACAAGCAAAACAGGCTGAAAGAACTATACGAAATTATAAAACAGAGAGCGTCCATTGATATAAGAATACAGATCGCACAACGCGTTGCGGGTGCAACAGGGAAGGGCACTATAGATAACGAGAAAAAAATGAAGGAAATGGTGTTACTGTTGCACACAATCCTGCCTAGAAGCGGCCTAAAGCGCTAACTGAGTGTCTCAAGAAGGTTCGTTGCGGTTTATTGTTTCAATCAGGCAAGTTGAGTCGAATCAATCCAATTGGCATGCAGGCTTCTTCATCCGCCCCACCCCATAAATGTCTGCTCTGGGTTTTGGGGACTCCTCAAAGCCTTGTTAGAGGCTTGCGATCTAGCGTCGGCATTAGGGCGGGAAGCCAATCCTTCAGACATAAATCCTAATCCTAATCCTAATCATCATGACCGCTAAAATTCTAAGATTGATTCAAAGCTTACTTAGATGCGCTACTTAGTATGAAGCTGTAAAAATATTTCTATGACCCTAGGTATGACCATTCTTCTCACAACTTCGTACTGATATATTTGAAGGCTAGCTGCTAGGCTAGCTGACTCACATGTATTCACATGCTATTCTTAATGCTACTGGATGCTGAAGTTGACCGCAATCTTCTACTTTGTAACCAAATACATAGTAAGCCTGTTACCAGACGCTAAGTCAGATGTTAGCCGCTCAATAATACACTTATCATGATCGTCAGATGGTGTATTGATTTCACATGATGCTGCTGCTGATGGTGATGAAGAAATCCTGTGTTCTTCTCACTCTCGCTAAACGCTGTTAAAAGTCTTCAAACGGATCTTCTTCGCCTGTCTCGTTTACTTCGTCTTTTTCACTTCCTGACAGAGAGCCTGAGGTTCCTCTTGTGCGCCCTCCATCTTTGTAGCCCTGCAGGTTCCGGGCACGAAACGAAAGAAGAGAAAATCATGTCAAAGCCATCGGCAAAGAAGGACGCATTGGGGTCACTTGAGACAGGAAATTCGGTTCAGAAAGATGTCAAGAAAGTCAAAGCACACACACACGAACACATACTTATCTCCTGTCTCCCCACGGAACCCCTCCATTCCCCCAGTTACCCCGTCCCCCGATCGAACAAACCCCCCTCACCTCAAGAAAGTGCCCCAACTCAGCATTGAAGGGGGGTACCTCACCCTTCTCCTCAAAGGCTCTCGCTGCACGCTGAAACAACACAGAAGAGAAAACCACGCGAAAGGCAAAAGCGACAGAAATTTTCATGGGAAAAACCTGGGCCAGACACACAAATCATGTACACCCACACACAGGGGGGGAGAGGGAGGGTGAGGAGAGAAACAGAGAGAGAAAAAGACAGAGAATCATGCAGCTCCTACGGTGCACGCCAGAACCACATTCTCCCAAGCACGGACTCCTGTCATACAGCCCACCTCTCCTGGGGGATCTACACAGACACGCACTCGCACACGCACCAACGTACACTCAGAGAGAGAGAGAGAGGCACGCATGCATAGATAGACAAAGAACGGAACCAAACGCTCAGAGAGAGTAAAAAGGGGACAAAGAAAAGAAACAAAGAAAACAAAAACGAGGAAACGCACCAAGACAGAGTCAGAGAGACACACACAACCCGACCCGAAAGAAAGGATGTCCAAGAACATCTTCAGGTCCCCGCGTTCCCAAACGTTTAGAAGGATCTGCCTGCAACACTTTATTCATCGCGAGTAAGCTGCTTTCCCCCCCCCCTCTTCTCTCTCGATTTCTCTCTCACAAACACGCCTACACCAGTACAGACGATTTCACACCGAGTCTGAAAGTATGCCTTACTCAGATCCCACACTTGCACGCCAGAGAACCGACACAAAAAGAACCCACTGGAAGAAAAAAGCAAAACATCTGCACCACACTGTAACCTCTGTTGGTTGTGCGCCGCTTAAGGAACGAGTGCCTCCCTTGCTGTCTCTTCCTTCCACGCACCCACCCACCCCTTCCCC
>JAHBMJ010005964.1:0-23282 GCA_018398765.1 Chromera velia | reverse complement strand
AGAGAGAGAGAGAGAGAGAGAGAGAGATCTATTGCCCACCTGAAGAAGGCCACAGATGCAGTCCACACAATCCGAAGAGAGCCCAGGAGGCAGAGACTCAGAGAGAGTCTCCGGACTCCCAAAGACTCGGGAGGCCATCCCGTCCACACCGTCGTCTCCCTCCCCCCCCCCTCCCCCGTCTTCTTCTGCAGATTCGGACTCTCCGTATCCGAATGGAGGCCGGCTGTGAGCAGGAAGAGCAGAGGACCACATGAGCTGACACAGGAGAACTGTAGTGCTCTCTTTTTCTTTTTTTGTCTTTGCCACAAAATTATGCAAAGAAACCAAAGAGCGAAAAGCGACCGCAGCCCCCCTTCTTCACTGGCCGCCCTCAGAGAGAAAGAGTGAGTCCACCCACCCGCACATTTACACAGTCTCACAAACAGAGGGGGTTGCTGTTCGAGTGTCTGTCTCTACTTGAAACACAGCCCGGCAGAGGAACCGGAGTAGACCAAGTGAGGAAGGAAAATCGCCACCCCTTCCTTCGTCTATCGATCGATCGACACGGAAAGAAAACAAAATCCCTTAAATCTTGACTGCCTGCCTCCCTGCCTGGCCGACTGACCACGCAATCATTTCAAAGAGAAGGACGCCCAATCCCCACCAGTCAACTTCAAAAGAGTACCCCTCTGGTTCACCCGAACTTCCGTCTCCGCCAGCAGCTCCAGAGTCCCCTTCTGTCCCCTTTTCCTTTGCCCCCCCTTCTCCCTTCACCTGCATGCACACTTTCGCGATCTCTGCCGCCTGTCTGGCCTCATCAGCCAACCGCAGACGGTGCATCTCAGGGGCCATCGCATGGAAAGTACCGCACACAGACATCGTGCGGCCCCTGCAAGACCATAAATCCGCGGACTCAATCACACACATCCTCATATCACGCACGCGCGGGGACACACACACACACACACACGTACATACATACGTACATACATACATGGGGCGAAACAACATGGAAATCAGGAGAAAGGCACAAAAATTTCGTTCGAACGGAAAGAATTCAGGCAACTAATTCGCTGACCCGCTCCCAATCTTTTTTGCGAAACCGAAATCCACCAGTCTCGGTCTTCCCCCCGAGAGCAGAACGTTGGCGGCCTTCATGTCTCTGTACAACCACCCGAGCTCGTGGAGTCTCTTCAACTGGCCTGCGAGCTGCATGCATGCTTTCATTTTATGGAGGGTGGGGGTGGAGGTATACGTTTGATTTGGGTTCACTGCAAACGCACTGAACACCCCTCCTCACCTGACCCCCCAAGCGCTTGGGCAATTGGCATCGCAACCTCTTTGACTGTTTGGAAGAGACGATAGAAACAAATCTATGAGGAGACACCCAAACGCAGAGAGGAACAAAGGAAGGAAGGAAGAAACCGACCTCATATCCGTAAAAGGCCGCCCGCGTCTCCTCGAATCCCTTTTCTCTTCGAAAGTGAGAGTGCAACGGAGCACCAGAACAAAAGTCCAAAACCAAAAAAGCAGACACGCGGTCTTTGAAAGTTTCCCTTCTGCAGATCCACACACACACACACACACACACACACACACACACAGAGAGAGAGAGAGAGAGAGAGAGAGAGAGAGAGAGAAAGAAAGAGAAAGAGAGGGACGGAAGGACAAGGTGTTCAGGGAAAGAGCGAGAGAGACTGACAGAGAGACAGATAGCGCAGAGACTGACAGAGAGATGTCCAAAGAGGCATTTGGTACCGAGGCGCAAAAAGTCTAGATCTGTTTAATATCTTCTTTTTCGATTCCTTTCCGGGCGGACACAGGAATTCGAAATACAAACCATTACAGGCATGGAAACAGACAGGATCTGTTTTTCGTCACACACAGAGAAAACAATGCAAAAGATTGAGAGAGATACGGACAGAGGGACCAGGACGGAAGTGTCGAGACGTGAAAGAAAGTAGACGGACAGTTTGAGCACTCCGAGTTTTTGTGCCTCGTCGTCTTCAGAGAGTTCTTGCAGAATTTTCTTTTCGTTCTGCACGTGCTCCCCCTGCTTGTGCGTCTGGATGCGATTGAATGCTATCTCCTGCGCTCAGGTGCACATCCATGCATCCATCCATGTTGATGCAAATTAGGGAAGAAAAGAAATGCGCAGTTGTATCCATCCACATGCGCAGTTGATGCGAGTTGGGGGGAAAAACAAGTGCATCCATGCACTATGAGAGACTCAACAACGACAAGAATTTGAAGGTTAGGCACGCAATTTCCGTGAAGAGAGAATTCCGTTTGGGAAAATTCTTTGCGGTACCGAAAAAAAAATCGTCAAAAGCTGCAGAAACCCATGAGGAAGGGGAGTTCATTGGCAGAGCAGTCAATGAACAGTCTGACTGGATACGTAAAGTGGTTGGGGCATCTGTCAAGTACGTCAGAATGCAGAAGGTACGGTGCATGAGAACAGGGTGGGGGTATGAGGAGACAAACCCACCTTGATGGCATAGTGGCATCCCGTCGTTTTGTGTTGCACCAGATGGACGGTTGAGTACGCCCCCCTTCCGACGACCCGAAGAAACTCAAAGTCAGCGTAGGAGACGCCCGTCAAAAAAGGAGACGCCTCAAACATCGGAAGGGCACGCGGGTGCAATCTAGGAAAGCAAAGATGCCAAGGCACCAGAGGATTAGTGAATATTCTCTGAGTTAGCCTGCGGCAAGTCCATGAAGGCGAGCAGGACGTAAAGATGATGCTCAACCGACCCGATCCAAATCTTTGTAGACGGGTGCTACATCCAAATAAGACACTGAAAGACAATTTTTTCAAACACGCTCAAAGCTCACTTTTCTGCAGTCACCCAAGCAACACCGATCGCAAGCAAGAGGCTGCTGCACAAAAAGCGATTGAGAATGTAGTTGAAGTTCACAAACTCAGTCAGAAGGAGTCTGAAGCGATCCGTGACAGTGGCCGATTGTGACTTTAGGTGTAGACAGCAAAACCTAATGCTAGACTGCATGCGCGCGGGCTTCGGATCGGCGGTGCACTTATCGGTGCACTTCATGCAGGGACGGGGCCGCCGCCGCAGCAGCGTACTGATCAGCGTACTGATGCGTACTGAGCCTGAGTCTCTGAAAAATGTTGTGATCGAGAACTTCTGACTCAGAAAAGCGTTCATGAACGTGCAAGAACCCTTTCAGAAGAGCCCTGCCGGCTGGAAGTGATGAGCTGTGTTGTGTTCGGAGGGAAAGTATAGCGACTCTAATTGGTGCAGAGGCACACGAAACCCCCTTGCATGTTTCACATGGTGTCGCTTTCGAGGCGTCTCCTTGTTTCCGTCGGGTGAGTGGGCTACAGATCTGCTTATTTCAAATGCATGGTGTCTGTGTTTGGGGAGCTTTCCTCATACTTTCTGTGTTTGTGTTTGGCTTCTGTTTGCAGGATCGCCCTTTGTGTTGGCACGGGCCCTCCAGTGCAGGTCAGCATCTGTTCCCGTCTCCTTCAGTCTGTCTCTGTCTGGATGAGCTAAGGGCGCCCTTTTGACCTGTGGCCGAGTCCCAGTCCTGCTGTCCATCTGCCCTGTGCCTGCTTATTCGGCTTTATGCGTGTCCATCCACACATGCCCAAACGTCTGTCTGTGTGTCTTTGCGTTGATGTTGCAGGCCTTCCTTCTCCCTCGAGGTCCTCTCTCCTCCTCCCAAACAGGCAGAGGCAGGGGACAATGGGGGCACAGAGGAAGGGGCGGTATGGGCAATTTTGATGGTGATGCATGGGGAGGGCAAGGGCGGAGGGATGTGTCGGTGCTTTTGGATCATCCGGGAGAGGGAGGAGGAGGAGGAGGGGATGGGGATGGACCTCGGTTGCAGGGAAAGACAGTGGAAGGAGACTCTTCAAAGTTGTTACGGCGTGTTGGGGCGATCGTTCCTCTTTCGGCCGCGTGCTTTCTGAATCACAGAGGCTTGGCTGGTCAAGTCGGAGACGAAGACGAGAAGTCTTCTCCCGCCAGAAGAAGAAGAGGGCGATCCTCCGTCCCCCCCTGTGGATATCTAGGATGGAGTGGGTTGATCCGGCAGTTGTTTGGGGGTAACCCCTCTTTGTCTCTGTACATCAGCTGGTTGAATTGGTTCGTCTTCATTCTGGACACCACATGGGCAAGAGGACTGACGAGTGCAGGAGCCATGAACAGCGCAGAAATTGTCAAAGGTTTGTATGGGGCTACGATTTTCTTCCCTTCCTCCCTCCTTCTTTCCCCCACCCCCCTTTCTTTATCAGTATCTCAGGAGAATTTTTGTGTTGTCCATAAGATGCGGCCTCCTTTCTCTTCGTCTATAGATCGACCTCCCTGATTTCACTTCTCTGACCGGCTCCTTCTCCCACCCTTTTCAAATCCCTCTTTTGTCCTATCTGTCAGCCTCTTTCTCTTCCTGTCTTCCGTCTCTCCAGTGAGCTTCCATGTCTCTCTCTACCTCTCTCCATGCTTTTGAGAAATGACCGCCCCTTTTTGTTCCTCTCCACTTTCTGCATGCCTGCAGGTGCCTGGTGGCGTCTGATCACCCCGATGTTTCTCCATTTACTTTCATACAGAATTCTTTTTGCTTTCATACAGAATTCTTTTTGCTTTCATATGAAAGTAAATGGAGAATGCATTTCTGTGAATGCAGGTGCCTGGTGGCGTCTGATCACCCCGATGTTTCTCCACGCGAACTTGATGCATATCGCAGTGAACTCGTCCTCTCTGATGAACATAGGGCCCTCCTTCGCAGAGCGAATGCTCGGTCCTGTGCTCTTTCTGTCGACCTACTTTGTCTCGGGTGTGGGGGGAGCGTGGCTGTCGCACCTTCGGAACGTCGGAGGGCCTGCAGCGATGCAAAAAGTCTTTTCCACTGTGGAATTTGCGGCACGGTCAGAAGAGGCGGGAGGGAGTTAGAGTGGGCGAGTGAGTGAGTAAGTGAGTGAGTGACTGAGTGAGTTAGTTAGTGAGTGAGTGAGTGAGTGCGTGTGTGTGTGTGTGTGTGTGTGTGTGTGCGTGTGTGTGTGTGTGTGTGTGTGTGTGTGCTTGCCTGTAACATGTAAATGGGGCGGGAGGGAGAGGGAGACCAGAAGTGCGCTTGTGCACGCGGAGACGTGCCTGCTCTGAGTGAGTCTTTCTTCGTGTGTGTCCACATTTTCTTCATTTTTGAAAAGGTCATTTCGAACGAATGCTAAGTCGTTCCTTTTCTGTCTCTGCAGACGGTCGCGGTCGCCATACACGCAAAGCGTGGGGGCATCTGGAGCGATTTTCGGTTTGGTAGGTGCGGTGGTGATGCAGCTATTACGGTTGAAGGCAACGGGAACGCCCCAGGGATCCACAGCCGGGGTTTTCGTCTCGCAGTTGACCTGGTTTGCGGGAATTAATTTCGTATATGGATGGTCAGTCAACTCAAATGAATTCTTTGGACGGCTGTTTCTGGCGCTATTCATTGACAGAATGATACGGCGAGAAGGAATTTACAGAAGCTGCACCCTGTATGCATCTCTACTTTGAAGGAAGTGAAGAGTCTACTAAGGGCATCGCTGTTTGCATTGGCACCTGGCTTGTCGGGTGATCGCGTCAACAGGTCATCAGCGATTATACATGATTTTTTTTGTTTGGCGCGCTTACTGTTTGCGTGTGGGAGAGATCCTTCGTGCAATGCACTGTTTTTCTCCCCTCTGCCCTCACTGACTTATTTCTGTTTCCTTCTGCCCCCCCATGCATTTCCTTTCTTTTTGGTGGTTAGGTTGATTCCGGGTATCGATAACTACGGACATCTGGGGGGGCTTCTTTCTGGAATGGCAGTAAGTCATGTCGTGAGAATCTTTCTGCCTTCTTCCCTAGCGGTTTTCGTTCAATCCGTTCCCTCGCCGTCTTCTTTTTTTGTTTTTTCCTTGGTCTTTTTTGCTGTCTTCCGCTTAATTTGCTTTCCTTACGTATTTTTGTGTGCATTTTTTTTTCTTCGTGCACTGATTTGCAGTCAACCTTGATGGGCACCTTCACTCAGATGCGTTCCAGGAGTTCCATCTTGACCTGCTTCGTTCAGTTTGTGCATTGTGTGTGTGTCGACGCGGCCGCCCTGGTACACCCCTTGTGCTGTTGTGGTTCTTCTGCAGATGGCTGGCTTGTTTGCGCCGCGATACGCGGCTGCTCCGCCAATGCACATGTAAGTACGCGTGTGCTGAGAGAGTGGGTGGACATACACATGGATCGTCACAAATTGGGGAGCTCCCTGGTTGTTGGACGGGGGGGAGGGGATGAATATCTGTAGCGCTGTCTGAAAGAAGATATCGCACTTTTGCTCGTCTGTCTTTTCTTTCCCCTTTCTCCTTTCTTTCTTTCTTTCTTTCGCGCAACACGTCTTGCTTCCTTCCTCCTGTGCGCCCTCTGCGTGCAGAAAAGAAAGGGGATTGACGTACACGCCACCGCCGAGACCCGTGAAATCGTTCTTTTCCGAGAGCTTGGGTGTAGTGACAGGTGGGGGCTCCCCCTTTTCCTTGGACAGGGGGCGGCTGGCGCCTGAGAGCGGGTCTCTGAGTTCGGCTCTTCTTGAATTTGAATTTATGGAGAGAATACGAGGACAGTTTGACAGAGCTAGGGGAGCGAGAACAGAAAGAAGAGGGAGTAGAGCGGGGATTCGGATCTCGACGTCGGCATGGAGACGGAAAGTAAAAAGTGTGGGGTCCCGCGTGCGTCGGTTCTTTCGACCTCCACGAGTGAGGGGGGTACGCAAGGGACGAATGTTACGAGTCGTTGACGTCCCAAGAGCAGGACGTGGATGACGTCGGCGAGCTAGGCGAAAAGTTGAGCTGGAATCGTTGGAGATTCTGCTTAGCTCTCACTTTGTAGTACGGGGCACACAGTAGTGCCTTACAGTAGTCTTCTGTCAATAAACCTGGATAATTTAAAGTGTTTTTAAAATTCATTTATCGAGTCGGAGTGTGCGCCTACTGTGTTGCGTAATGCGTTTCTCATCGTTTCTCCTGATGTTGGCTCTCGCCGCTGCGAGTAAAGGTTTCATCGAGTATATGAGCGAAAGAGACATGTTGCGACTTGTGAAGGTCCGAGCATGTTCGAGCAATTCCGAGCATCAACACGTGAAACAATACGTTAAGTCACCCCTGAAATGTTCCGACATATCATATCACTAGTTATTTTAAAATTTTTTTCATTCTTTTAATTTTTTTTAGTAAATGATTGAAATGTAACAATCAATCATTTGTTTCCGACTTTCATATTTTAAATTTTAAATTCCATTTATATGTGTAATAATATGTTACGACTGGCTTAAGATATAAAATAGGATTTGATAGGGTTCATCTGGGTTAGCAAATTCATAGTACGGAGGATTGGCCGGCCTTCTGCATGCCCCAAACTAAAATGGCTTTCACGAGAAAAAACGGAACCTTCGAACAAGCTAGGCTAGATCCGCCCCTCATATGTAGGGACGCGGCATGCATAACAAAACCCTCGATCACTTTTACGGGACTCACGCTAGGATCAAAACTGGGATAACTTCCCCTTCCCTAAGTAAGACTCGAAAAAATGTAGTTAAGATGATCAATAATAATGATTTAATATCTACGGCACCCTTTTTCAAGAGACCGTCCATGCATGCGGTATGTACTAGCGCGTGCGGCACAAATGGTCAAGACACCGCCCAGATATGCGGCTTAATTTAGCAGATCCGCGCCTGCGGCGCGGACTTTCAAGCTTATCCAAAAGTGCGGCTTCAACTTTTAAGTGATAATTAGATTTATGGAGGTCAAATCTCATTAAAAGTAATTAAAACCTGTTCACATAATTACACTACGGTTACGACCTGATTAAAAAGACTAAAAAAGACAGTCCTGAATGGCAAATTATGACAAACCTCTTCATAAAACCTCATCAGAAAAACTGAAAAAGACATTACTAAATAGCAATTTATGATAAACCTGTTCACACGACACGATCAAAAAGACTGTCCCAAATATGGTAATTAAATTGTAATAAACCCGAATAAGTTAACCTGCTCACCCAGCTGCTCACAAAAACTGATCAAAAGGACAGTTCCAAATGACAAATTATAATAAACCTAATCACACGACCTGATCAAAAAGGCAGTCCTAAATATAGTAAATTATGATAAACCTGGGATAAGTTAACCTGCTCACCTAGCTGTTCATAAAACTTGATTAAAAAATATCAAAAAGACAGTTCCAAATGGCAAATTATGATAAACCTGATCACACGACCTGATCAAAAAGACAGTCCCAAATATGGCAATTAAATTATGATAAACTCAATAAGTTAACCTGCTCACCCAGCTGCTCACAAAACCTGATCAAAAAGACAGTTCCAAATGGCAAATTATGATAAACCGGATCACACGACCTGATCAAAAAGACAGTCCGAAATATGGTAATTAAATTATGATAAACCCGAATAAGTTAACCGGCTCACCCAACTGCTCAGAAAACCTAATCAAAAAGACAGTCCCCAATAATAAATTATGATAAACCTGATCACATGACCTGATTAAAAAGATAGTCCCAAATATGACAATTAAATTATGATAAACCCGGATGAGTTAACCTGCTCACCCAGCTGCTCAGAAAGCCTAATCAAAAAGACAGTCCCCAATGGTAAATTATGATAAACCTGTTCACCTAGCCTATTCATACAACCTAATCAAAAAGACAGACCCAAATTACCCCAAATGGTAAATTATGATAAACCTTAAACCTTTTTGAACCTAAGTATCACTCAAAAAAATGATGATTGAGGGTTTTGTAGCGTTTTGTACGTTATGCAATGATATGTACTCAAAAAAATGTAGTCAAGATGATCGATATCTACGACGCCCTTTTGCAAGATGATTGAAGGTTTTGTTATGTATGTTGCGTCCCCATATATGAGGCGTAGATCTAGCCTAGTCTGTCCATAGGTTCCGGTTTATCCCGTTAGTTTCGAATCTAGAGACCATCCACGCGTGCGGCATAAACGGTCAAGACACCACCTAGATATACGGCTTAATTTAGCTTTCGAAACACCTTCATAGATCTGTGCCTGCAGCGCGGACTTTCAAACTTATTAAAAAGTGCGGCTTCAACTTTTAAGTGACAGTTAGATTCAGGGAGGTCGCTAGGTATTGCTAGGATTGAACACACATAACATTTTTTCTAATACTTTTAGATAAAATTTGGGATAATACTATCATAATAGCTATCCACGTCGTTTGGGCCTTGATTGCTTAAAGTTCTTTTCCTTAAAAGGTTTTGGTTTATGACTTACATTAATCAAATATTACTTCAAGCTAGCTGTAGCTTTTAGTGACATTTACCTGTCCCTGGGTGTGTCTAGGGGCGCTTCTGCTCATGTTCTTTCAACCAATTGATTCTGGTTAGAATTTTGAAGAAAAATGGAAAAACATTCGTATTCTTCCTTTTTCGAGATCTTGCGATTCAGGGGTGGAACTAGGGTGGGGAAGAGAAGGCATTGAGTCACTCACTCGCTCACTCACTCACTCACTCACTCACTCACTGACACACTCGCACTCTATCGATCGTCTCGATCCGTCCATTCATTCCTACCTGCCCCCCAAATGACCGAACAAACCGACCGACCAGAAGCATGTCAGAGTGCAAAAGAAAAAGCAATACAGAGTCTCTCTCGGATCTCCGGGCGCTTTCCGTTGGTCGCCCCACATTCATTCGTTCGTTCCGAATCATGAACAAATGCGCGGTTTCCAGGAATTTGAGGTGGATGAAGATCATACTATACTGCATGAAAATACAAGGAAGTCAGATGCACAGTCATAAAACCAAAGAGACTCACTAACAGTCCACGAAAGAAAGAGTCTTCTTCTTTCAGAGGGAAACAGCAGCTGTACTGACACTGACTGACTATGCATTCATAAGGCAGTCAAACAGCCAGTCAGCCAAGCAGTGGATATCAGTATCAGACAGGAAACGCATAAACGAAGAAAAGAACGCACACTATGCCAATCCCATTCTTGCCTCCACAAAGAATTGGATGAATCAACCCATATTCTATTCCCGTCTGCCTCTCTTATCTTCTCCTCCATCGTGCAAATCTTCTTTTCCTTTACCCCACCCACTAAATGGTCTCCCTGTTCCTTCACAATCGAATTAAAAAACTCTGCCATCCTCGCCAAACTCCCTGTCCCTTCTGATATCCTCTCGCTGCCTGTTCCTTCTTTCATCGTCTCTCTTTGCAGATCGATTTCCCTCCTTCCTGCTCACAACAAGAAGGGAGGTCCCTCCTCCTCCTCCTCTGCTTCTTCCAGCTCCTCTGTTTCGAGAGGTGCGCTCTCGCTGTCGTCCTCCGTCTCCGTGGTAGAGGGAGAGGGGGGGGGAGAGGGAGAGGAAGTCTGCTGTGTGTCCTCAGTGACAGCGGGAGAAAAGGAAGAAGGAGGGTCCCTCAGAAGCTCTTGTTCCTCCATCCCCTCCCCCTCACTCGTCCCCCTGCACGCACAGCAGGACTCCTCCAGAGACGCCCAGTCCGACTCAGAGGCCTCCGTGCAGAGAGTCACGTTCGCAGTGTAGGCCGCGCAGTCTCTGCCCTCTGTGTCCCTCCAGGAGGCCACGTCAACACATGGAGCGAGGGCTGCAGACAGAAAGGTCAGTCTGTGTGTGTGCGTGTGTGTGTGTGTGTGTGTGTGTGTGCCAATACGTGTTTTGTGTCCATGGCACCAGTGGGGGTTGCAGGACAGAGATTTGAAAGGGAAAATATTTCAGTTGTGTAGGACGCCGATGAGGGCATAGAGGGAACGAAAAAGAGGATCGAGGGTAGGAAAGTCAATGAAAGGTGCGAGGGAGACGGAGAGGGAAACGGGGACGTTCTTCGTCACAGGGCGACGGGACAGGAAACACACAAGAGAGCCACGACTACAGATGGGAGAGGGTTGTCACCATTTATGCCTATGAGCAGTCTGGCATGCCGCAAACATCTCACACCAGGAAGAAGACAGGAAGGAGACGGAGAGACGGAGACGGAATGGGACACAGGTGGGACATCAGAGATGCAAAGGCATCATCCTCTGCAAGGAGGTGTTGAAGGCGCTGTACTGACGTCCATTGAGGGCAGGCACAAAGGTGTTGGGGTTTTCGTCCACACCCAGGGACAGGATGGGGGTCTGGCGGTTCCAGGTGACTCGGGGGCACGGTCTGTTCCCGCCTCCTTGTCCATAGTTCTGGTTACAGAACGCGCTGCACTGAGCGACCGTGCTGTGGGGGCACCAAGCAAGCAGCTCATGTCTTCCCCTTGCAGTCATGCAACCGCAGTCATATCTGGGCACTTGGCCGTCAACAACGAAGACACCGTTCGTCTGGTTCTGGGGCACCGTCACGTAACGGACGCCCGAATTGGCTCTGCCACCGCGATTGCCCATCTTGAATCGCCTCTTTGCGGTTGTCCTGTCCTGTAGCTACAAGAAAGCTCTTTCTTTGAGATGGAGTTAGGTAGGGTGAAGATGGTCTGGGGTGTCGACTGCAGACATTTCAGCACCAACTCCGCACCGCAGCACCCACCCTGTTCCTCATTATGTCCGTCTCCGTTCAAACTGGAGAAAATTAAGTCTCGAGAGCCCTTGAGGCGCTCACCCTAGTTTCGGCGTGTATCACGAACATGCATGCATGCAGTTCGAGAGGAAAGAAACTGCCTCGGAGATGCCTCGGAGGGCAATCCAGCAACATGCAACTGGAGGCCCCAGTCCAGCCTCCAAGAGTCGCATACGAATCAGGTGCCTAAAATGTTTTAGCCACGCGCCTATTTTCATTCGAATAATCGGTTATGGTGAAATTTGCGTGTTCACACATTTCAAGTTAACACGTACATTTCGTGCACTGAGGCTCGACACAATTAACGACTGGCGCCAGCCAGAAGTGAAGCTGAAATTCACGCTTACCTCTTGCATGAACTCCAAATTGAAGCACAGTGAAAAGAGAAAGTGGATTCCCTCTGTGCCTTTAATTCTTTTGTTGACTCTGGGTGCGCTTCCGATTAATAATTCGTTTGAGAGAATGAAGCTTGCTACAGCGGCTCTTTTCGCCGTGGGTGCGACCGCCGCCCCCTTCGACCTCGACTTCGATTTCGACCTCAGCAAGGTGAGAAGAGGATTAGAAGGGAGAGGAAGAAGAGGCTTTGGTTAAAAGGAATCCTGGGTTCCTTGCTGCAAGCTCTCAGTGCGCATAATAAATGCCTCGTACATGCATGCAGCTCCGGAACGAGAACAGCTCCGGGTTGAAGTTTGGAGGGGATCGCGGCGGCAAGAGATACTTTGACTTCAAGAACATCTTCGGTCAGCCCTGTGGCGCCTTTCAGTGTATCACCTGTCTGGATGCACTGCATGGGAAAGCGACCTGTAACCAAGCAACAGTGGGAGTAACAAGGTGCAAGATACAACAGTATACCAGACAACAGCTGTCACAATAAAATCGTCAGACTTGCCCAGCGTCGACTGGCCTGAGTGCGGTGGACTGGGGTCTATCTCTGGGGACGATTGCTGGGGGGGATCGTTTGAATTGAAATTGATGCCCCGCGACATGACTGTTGTCATCCTGGCTGGTTCATTTCATGTATGCTGCAGGTGACAGAGAGGAGGGCAGTCTCTTCTCAGACACTGGCAGCAGCGGTCTGTTTACGAAGAAGGAGGACAAGTTGGGGACTGTGAAGGAAGTCAAGAGAACGAAACCCGACTTGGCCTGTCCGAAAGACTTCTGCCAAAACGGAGGCGAGTGCGTCGGAAAGAAACCGAACTTCTTCTGCAACTGCCCCAAGGGGTTCACTGGAACCAACTGCCAGACTGGTGAGTGGAAGAATAGGTACTCTTGCAATGAGACATTCTGTAGACTGTGATACAACATCAGTTCATGTACTAAAAAACAGACCACAAGAAGCCACACGCACCAAGGCTCAAGGCAAATCGGAAAGCTTTGGTTTGGGTTTCTTTGAATCTGCCCTCAACGAGGCTGACTTCAAAACTTGTTTGTGTATGCAACATTACGTCTTTTTAACATGGCCCGCATGCTGTCTGTTTGTCTTTTTGCAGCTGTTGACTTTTGCTCTGCGCTGTCCTGCGGCGACCAACCCATTCCCCTGGAGTGCGTGAGCCTGTCTACTGGGTTCGAGTGCCGTCTGCCCGAGACAGACGTGACTGACCCCAATTCTCTCTTCGTCAACGGAAATGAGGTCCTTGTGTTCACCTCAGACACCGAGGCAGATATCCAGATGAAGATCGACACGGCTGCAGAGTTTGACACCATCATCTTCGAGGCAGGTGGGGAATTGAGGCTCTTTCCTTCTTTTTGAGGAATTGTGCAAGTATGCACACGTTCGGTTTCTACACAAGTATTGCACACGTTGGCACTGTACACGTGCACAAATGAGCGCGTCGATCGGGACATTTTCGAGCTCCGAAGGATCCTCTTTGATTCTTTGCATAATTAGGTGCCACGTCGCATCCTTTTGTCCGGATCTGTGCTTCAGTAGATCCTGCCACTGAAAGCACGCATTCACTTACACCTCCATCTATTTGGACTCAATTAATTTGGCCTCATGTCACTCTATTCACTTCATCACTCTCTCTTGACCCTTGTCTCCCTTCTTGATTGTAGATCCTGCCACTGAAAGGACGCATACATGTGCAAATACGTACTACACTTACACGTCCATCTATTCTACATTCATGCAGGCTTGTATACTGAAATCGCCCTGACGATTCCGAAGAGTCTCAAGATCGTGGGCGCAGGCAGTGGATCTGATCGTGAGTGTGTACTATACTCCTTCGGCGTTTCTCTAGTTCTACTTTTTTCACTCCGGTTGAACGTGTTCAGTTTTCTCTCTACTCTACTTGGGTTGTCTGTCAGACACCGTCGACGCATCTCAAATCTGCCTTCCGCACCTTCCACCAGTCTCACTTCTTCTTCCTGTCCATCTCCTGTTTTCACTGTCTTCCAGTTTCTCTTTCCACAGCATTTCGCCCTTATTGATGAATCCTTTGTCATCTTCCCTCCCTTGAGCCTCTGGATGGGGAATTAAGTCTCTTGACAGACCAATTGACGCACGCATCCAATTGATGAGCCTCTCTCCAGCCTCTGGATGGGGAATTAAGTCTCTTGACAGACCAATTGACGCACGCATCCAATTGATGAGCCTCTCTCCAGCCTCCGGATGGGGAATTAAGTCTCTTGACAGACTATGCGTAAGCAACAAAGAAAACTTCGAAACCAAAATATCAGTCAGAGTCTCTCAGAACAGATTCGTGGATACATGCGTCCATATTCACCTGCCTGCCTGCCTGGGTTCTCTGCAGCCTCCCTGGATACGATCCTGGACGGCGACTTCAATGACGGCGTTGCGTTCGACATCGCTGGCGGCGACGTGTGGATCATTGAGAGCATCAGGATCTCCGAGTACAACACGGCGGGGGTGCGGGTGCAGGACGGGCTGCCTGGGGAGGTTCTGGTCCTCGACAACCTTTGGGTGGAGTTCAACGGGTCTCACGGTTTGCAAGTATGTATGCATGTCGGTGAGGATCGTTGATGTCTTCATTTAAATGTCGGATTGGGGAAATGGATGGGGATGTGCGGGCAGAGATGGGAGGCTGAGACACGATACCTGATCTTCTTTGCAAAGGCAGCAAGTATATTTGAACAAGATGTCTCTCGATACCTTAGAGCAAACAGGAGTCCGGTGTTCATGTGTCAATGTCAGCCCAAAATTGCATCAGACTGTCGCGAGCTCACCTGTCTTTGAGACACATATGTGGTCTGAAATTATACTTGTACTTGCGTGATTGTAAAGCACAGCCATGAAGATACATGTATCCGCGTGTTCGATTGTCTGCAGATTGGTTTCAATGTCATCCAACAGCAGCTGAAGAAGACGATCGTCAAGAACTCGACCTTTCTCGAGAACGGAAGTCCCGACACAGGCAGTTCTCAGATCCTCTTCTTCCAGTACACTGGGGCTGCAGAGATCGAGAACGTTGAAGTGAGTCTGACTGAATGTGTGTCCTTTAGCTTGTGTTGTCTTTCGCAGGCTCTCTCTCTCTCTCTCTCTCTCTCACCCTGTGTGTGTATGTGTGCGCGCGTCACCAATGTGTATGTGTGACGCGCACGCACGCACACTCCCACGCAAGCACACACGCACACACACACACACACGAGGAGAGAGAGAGAGAGAGAGAGAGAGAGAGAGAGAGAGAGAGAGNCGGCGGCTCCGCCCTCGACACCGCCAAGGCCGCGCGCATGCTGGTCAGCAACCCGGGCCCGATCGAGGACATCGTGGGCCCGATGGGCCGGCCGATGCGCCCGCACCCCTCGCTCTTCGCCTGCGTTCCGACGACCGCGGGCACGGGCAGCGAGGTTTCGGAATCCGCGATCGTCGCCAAGGCCGGCACCGACTACAAGATGGTGCTGCGCAATCCGAACATGGGCGCGCGGCTCGCCATCCTGGACCCAGAGCTTTCCGTCTCCGCGCCCGCGATGGTGACCGCGTCGGCCGGCTATGACGCGGTGACCCATGCGGTGGAGGCCTTCACCTCCAACTTCGCCAGCGCCATGACCGACCCGTTCGCGGAAAGCGCCATGCGCCTGCTCGCCCGCCATCTGGAGACGGCGGTGACGGAGCCGGAGAACCTGGAGGCGCGCGGCGCCTGCCTGGTCGGCGCGATGCAGGCCGGGATCGCCTTCAACAGCGCCAATCTGGGCCTGGCGCACGCCATCGCCGGCGCGCTCGGCGCGCTGCACCACACGCCGCACGGGCTCGCCAACGCGCTGGGGCTGCCCTGGACCATGACCTTCAACGAGCCGGCGCTGGGCCCCAAGGGCCCGCTTCTGGCGGAGATCTTCGGCGGCGAAACGGCGGGCCACGGCCTGTCGCGCCTGCGGCATGCAATCGCCCTCGACCTCAGCCTCGACCGGGAGGCGGAGGGCGCGGACGCGCTCGACCGCATCGCGGACGGCGCGGCGAAATCCGGCCAGATCAAGATGAACCCGCGCCCCGCCGACGCCGCCCAGATCCGCGTGATCCTGGAGCATATGCGCACCCCCACCGGCGGCGCGCGCCCGCACCTCAACCTCTGACACCCGACAGGAAGGAGCCCGCCCATGCCGCGCGCCCTCAATCCCGAGACCATCGCCCCGCCGCTCGGCCTCTACTCCCACGCCGTGGTCAGCGATGGCGGCGGCCGCACGCTGCAGGTCTCCGGCCAGGTCGGGATCGCCCCCGACGGGTCGATCCCCGCCGACGCGGGCGAACAGTCGGAGCTGGTCTGGCGCAACCTGCAAGCGATCCTCGCCGCCGCCGACATGACGATGGCGGACGTGGTGAAGGTGACCGCCTACCTCACCGACCCGGCCGACCTCGCCGCCTACGGCGCGGTGCGCAGCCGCCATCTGGGCGACTGCCGCCCCGCCTCCACCCTCGTCTTCGTCTCCGCGCTGGTGAAGCCGGAGCTGAAGGTCGAGGTCGATCTGGTGGCGGTGACGGAATAGCGCGCCGCGCGCAATCCAACCACGCGCCTTCCCTGCTCTGACGAAAGTCAGAGCCCGCGCCTGAGAGTCCGCGCCTGAGAGTCCGCGCCCGGCGTGACCGCAACCCTGTCCCCGGGTTTCGGCCCGACGTGGGCGTCTGGCGCCATGGGCGGACTTGGTCTAGAGCTATCCGCCATACCGGGCGCCGGGCCAGTCGGCGGCGCCGATTGTCGGATTGATCCCGACGCAGGCCGGTAACCTGGGAGCGCCCTGAGCGATGCGACGGTTTCCCCCCGAACGGATCGTCTGCCTAACCGAGGAGACGGTCGAGACGCTCTATCTCCTGGGCGAGGATCGGCGCATCGTCGGCGTGTCCGGCTATGCGGTCCGCCCGAAGCGCGTGCGGCGCGAGAAGCCGCGCGTATCCGCCTTCATCTCGGCGGACATTCCCAAGATCGTCGCGCTGGAGCCCGATCTGGTCCTCACCTTCTCCGACATCCAGGCCGACGTCACGGCGGCGCTGATGCGCGCCGGCCTCACCGTCATGGCCTACAACCAGCGCGACCTTGCGGGGATCCTGTCGATGATCCGACACCTCGGCGCGACCGTCGGCGCCGCCGAGCGCGCGGAGCGGCTCGCCGACGATCTCGCGCGCCGGCTGGACGACGTCCGCGAGCGCTCCCGTCGGACGCCCGCGCCCGCCGTCTATTTCGAGGAGTGGGACGACCCGATGATCTCCGGCGTCAAATGGGTCTCGGAGCTGATCGAGATCGCGGGCGGGCGCGAGGTCTTCCCGGACCGCGCCGGCTGCGAGCGGGCGATGGACCGCGTGGTGACCTCGGACGCGGTCATCTCGGCCGCCCCCGACGTCATCATCGCGTCCTGGTGCGGCAAGAAGGTCCGCACCGACCGGATCGCCGCGCGCCCGGGCTGGGACGCGATCCCGGCCGTGCGCGCCGGCCGCCTCGTGGAAATCAAATCGCCGCTGATCCTCCAACCCGGCCCCGCCGCCCTGACCGACGGCCTCGACGCGATCCTCGCGGCGCTGTGGTGAGCGGGGGATGACAGGGCAGTGGGACCGCCTCGGCCTCCCGACAGACCGGCGGCCGACCAGACGCGAATGCTCGTCACGCACCCAGCTCGCACCGAAACGCCGCAGCACGCGCCACGCCGCCGTCCGGCCAAGAGCGCGCCCAGGCCCCTCGGCATGCACCCACACGCACCCTGCCGGCCTCCCCCCGCTCTGACGAAAGTCAGAGCCCACGCCTGAGCGTCTGCGGCCAGCAAGAAAAGAGTATTGTGTGCCCGTTTTTCCCGTTTTCCGTCCGTAGAAAAGAGGATTGTGTCCCCGTTTTCTTTTTGCGTCCCCGTTTTCTTTCCCCGTTTTCTGCGGTCAGCAAGAAAGGAGTATTGCGTCACCGTTTTCGAGAACTGTGTCCCTCTTTTTCACAGAAATAAAAGAGTATTATGTCCCCGTTTCCGAAGAGTATTATGTCCCAGTTTTCAAATTTGGGGGAAAATGTCCGTCGATCCGTTTAAGCAAAAGAGGTATACGGGACTCAGTCCAGAAGTAATTTTCAGCAACTTTAAATTCTCACTTGTCAAAGCATTGTTCTGCTTTCAAGATAATAACAGGTTGTCAAAACGCCATATACCGAAACTTTGATATTATAGAAAATTTCATCATTTGATACGATTTCTCCGATATTTTCTTCAGAAAAGTAGTGGGCAATGTTTGACCTATTGAAATCAATTATGTCACAGAACTGGTTGTAAAGCATTATGAGCAAAGAAGTTTTAGCAACTAGGCCGTGAACCCATAAACGGGATTCCCATATCGGCGCGAATATGATTCGGCTCCTTCAAACGAAGGAGGATCTGCATGCGCCGTCACGAACTGAGCGATCACGAGTGGTCCATCATCCAGCCGTTGCTGCCAAATAAGCCGCGCGGCGTGCCGCGGGTCGACGACCGGCGCGTCCTGAACGGCATTCTCTGGCGCTTCCGGACGGGCTCGCCTTGGCGGGATATCCCTGAGCGCTACGGACCACACACGACCTGCTACAATCGCTTTGTCCGGTGGCGGAAGGCGGGCGTCTGGGACCGGGTTCTGGAGGCGGTGGCCGCCGCCTACGACGGCGACATCATCATGATCGATAGTTCCTGCGTTTGCGTCCACCAGCACGGGGCGACGGCAAAAAGGGGGATTCAGACGATGGCTGCATGGGACGTTCCCGCGGCGGCCTGACGACGAAGATCCACGCTCTTGTCGATGCGGAGGGGCGCGCTGTTCGGCTGTCTCTCTCCGCGGGACAGACGCACGACTGCCCTGAGGGTGAGGCGCTGCTTGAGACGATCAAGCCATCCGGCATCCTTCTCGCCGACAAGGCGTACGACAGCCAACACCTCCGGACGCAGGTAGAAACTCATGGCGGCTGGGCGAATGTGCCATCCCGCCGGAACGCCCGGGAAAAGCCCGCCTTCAGTCAATGGCTCTACCGTCAGCGGAACCTGGTAGAGCGCTTCTTCAACAAGCTGAAGCAGTTCCGCGGCTTGGCGACCCGTTACGACAAGCGACCCGAGAACTTCCTCGCCGCCGTCAAACTCGTCTCAATCAGGCTTTGGCTGCGCTGTTAATGAGTACGCGGCCTAGTTGCCGGTCTAACTTGGGGGCCTATCCCCTCAGCATACGGTCGCCTAACGCGCTAGGGTTCTGCCCGCAGCACTAACGATCCCGCCCGGCTCGCGCCGGGCTTTTTTCATGGAGGGCGAAATGCGCGTAGCGATCCTTTTCAGGCTGGCGGCTTTGCTGCGCGTGCCGATAAAGGTGCGCGACGAGTTCTGGATTGGCGGTTCTAAGGGCTGTGCTTCTTCAGCCAGTCTGTGCCAGCGGTCTTCGCGGCCCACGTAGCCCAATCCATGCCGGGCTGAAGCTCTATCACCGCAACGCCGTCATCTTGGTCGACGCGAGCGCGGATGATGTCGCACGGCCCCTTTAGCTCCGCAAGCCAAACGGACTCAAGCAGGGTGACTGCTTCCCATTCGTTCAGCAGATCGTAAAGGGCTGCGTAGTTACGCTGTTTCCGCAGATCGTAGCTGATGATGTAGAGCGGCATTGCCTCCTCCCGTCGATGCAATCCGCCGGCACCCTATCACACCGCCGGGTAGCATGTCGTTGACCATTACCACTGGACGCGGGTAGCCTCTCCGAAAGCAGGAGGGGGAAGCATGCAGAAAATGGCGCATTACCGGCGAGCGGTTTGGCTGGCCAAGAATCCGAAGGTTCTGTCCGATGTTCTAGGGGCCTGCATCGGGTCGTTTGAAAGCGACCCCGCTCCGAAGTTCCCGTACAAGAACGATTCTGAATGCGTCGTCGCAAGGCGGTCAGTTGATGGCGGCGTTTTCTTGCACCTCGTGACATACGAAGCGGGGGCATCGGCAGCCGTAATTCCTTCAGTGGTGGCGACCGAGGCTGTGGACGCGACAGAGGCGGACCCGCCGCCCGGGAGCGAGTTCATTCAGTCTCAGCTTTTTTGTTATGTCCGGGGGAATAACGTCCTCTACACCGCCCATAACGCGGCGCTTCGCGAGGGGCCGGTCACGGGACTGCTTGCGGAGTTTGTTGGGGCATTCTCAAAAGACGATACGGAGACACAGTTTGATCTCCAGGCGGTCCTGGACATCAAGAAGCTAAAGCCGATCTTGGATGAAGGAATCGAAGAGATCGACCTCGATCTCGGCGCGTTTAGTACGACCATTGATTGGCTTTCGGAGGGGGAGAAGCTGCCTGAGCATGGCATCCTAGGGTCTCTGGGGTCTCTACTTATGAATTCGGCCTCATCGGAAGATCAGAAGGCCGCCTCGGATATTTCAACCAGAACTACGCTGCGCCCCGGGAGGTCTTGGCAAAAGAAATCGGTTCGCAGCCTGTTATCGAAGATGGCTCAGAACGTAATCGCATCGGGCGACGATGGGTTTAAGATTGTCACCAAAAGTGGCTTTCGCATAACGCGTGACCAAATGGCGGTCCACAAGCCGTTCGACGTTTCTGGGAACAAGCAGATTCTCAGCGCGGTTGAGGTTCGCACAAATCTGGCGAAGCTCCTGGGAGAGATGAAGGAAGCGGGAATCTTGGAGTATTGAGATGCGCAGGATCGCAATCGGCAGGCTGGCATGGGGCGTGGTGATCTTCGTCCCATCGGCCTTTTTGGCGCTAGAATTTGCTCCAGACATTCAGGCGTCGGACAAGCCGTCTGAATACATAGGGGTTACGTTCTCGATTCTGGCGGCATCTCTTTTCGCGGTCATCTCGATTGTTGGCGACCCAAGCATGCTGCTTCCAGGAAGCTGGCGTTCCGCATACGAAAGCGCCAGAGGGATACAGCGCGAACTGCATCGGTGGAACTGGCTTTTCGTTTGGTATCTGATTACGCTGGGGCTGCTCGTAGCCTCCGAGGTAGCGGAAGCGAGGGCGACCCCGTCGGCCGAATGGGTTTACGTCGTGTTCGCGTTTTTTGCGATTTCGGGCTTTCTGATGTCGTTCTCTCTGCCGTTCAGCTTGGCGAGAATCCATAAGCATAGGCTGGAACAAGAGATTGAGAACCGTCAGGGAACGGGTGGCACGTGATGGTAACGCTCCGCAAAGCCCTGAAAGAGGGCAAGCTTGAAGACTTCACCCGAGGCAAAAACGGGGACACAATACCTTTTTCCCACCCGCCAGGCAAAAACGGGGACACGATACCTTTTTCCCACCCAAAAAACGGGCACAAAAAACGGGGACACAATACCTTTTTCCCACCCGCCATCGGCGCTCAGGCATGGACTCCAACTTTCGTCGCAGCGAGTCAGAGGCCGTTGCAGGTGGCCGCCCCCTCACCCCGGCCCTCTCCCCAGGGGAGAGGGAGGGCGCGCGCTTAGGGGCTTTCGCAAGGCTCGACCCCATAAAACGGGGACACATAAAACGGGGACACAATACTATTTTCTCGCCCGCTGCCGCCGCTCAGGCGTGCATAAAACGGGGACACAATACTATTTTCTCGCCCGCTGCCGCCGCTCAGGCGTGGGCTCTGACTTGCGTCAGAGCGGGGCGGACGGCGGGGATCGGGCGGGGCAACGCAGCGCGCCCGCCGCCGCACAGGCCGGGGCGGCGGCGGGCCGAAGGGTGAAGCGGCGAGCGCTCGCCGGCGCGGGCGGCTCCTGGACCCCGGATCGGCGTGGCGGCCGTCCGGGACGACGGGGTGGCGGCGGGCGGGCGGGCGCGCCGCGCGCCGCCCCCTACTCCGCGGCGAGGGTGGTCTTGGGGGCGTCGGGGCCTTCGATTTCCTCGATCAGCGGGATGGGGACGTCGTAGGGGGCGACGTCGGCGCGGATCTGGGCGAGCGCCTGGACGATGATCGCCACCTCCTCGTCCGGGTGGGTGGCGCCGAGGCCGTGTTCGGCGGCGAGCGCGCGGGCGCGCGCGGAGCGCTTGCGCTCGTCGCGCGGCAGGTTGACGACGGCGTAGACGCCGTTCAGCAGGCTGCCGCGCAGCTTCTTCGCGAACTTCTCGCCGAGCATGACCTTCTCCTCGCGGCTCAACTGCTCGAAGAAGCGGCGCATCAGGATGCGGCCGAACTGCACATGGCGCGCCTCGTCGCGCAGGATCAATTCGCAGGCCTTGCGGATCTGGCCGTAGCGCGCGTTCTTGAAGCGCGCGGTCAGAAGCTCGCCGGACAATTGCTCGAACAGCGTATTGACCGCCATGCCCGCGTAGAAGGACATCTCGCGCTCCTCCTTCTCCACATGGAAGCGGGGGATGACCATCTGGAAATAGTCGCTCTTCGGCGTCGGCTGATAACCGCCGAGCACGTCCGCGATGCGGAAGGAGGCCTCGTGGTGGCGCAGTTCCTCCATGATGAAGTTGGCGACGTGCTGTTTGATCTCGAAGGGCAGATGCTCGTAGATCGCCTGGCGCAGCCGCTCGCAGCCGTACGGCGTCGCGCCATGCTCCATCCAGGCGCGCAAGGACCACCATTCGGCGCCGGCCGCGCGCACCTCCTGCGGCAGCTCCGCGGTCTCGCGCTTCAACTCCGCCCAATCGATGTCCTGGGCCGCGTCCCAGGCCAGATCACGCGCCTGCAGGCACAGATGCCAGACATCGTCATACTGCAGGTCCGCGACCACCGGATAGGGGTTGGGGTTCTGCACCGTCTCTTCGAGCATCGAGGCTTCCATCGCGTCCGCGTCCTTTCCGTCTCATCCCGGGCGGGTTACCCTGTTCGTTAAGTCCAATAGTATAGTCTACTAGATTAATGAGTCGAGAGGCGCGATGCGCGAGCGGCTTCAAATCCCGGAGACGACCGCCGGCGGCGAGGATGCGGAGGCCGGTCGCGACGCGCCGCTCGACCGCGCCTCGGCCCTGCCGCTCTTCGTGCAGATCCGCCAGCAGCTGCTGGCCGACATCCGCGCCTGGCCGGAGGGCGACCGGCGCTTTCCCACCGACCAGCAGCTCGCGGCGCGCTTCGGCGTCTCCAAGATGACCGTGCGTCAGGCGCTCGACGATCTGGTGAAGGACGGGCTTCTGACCCGCACGCGCGGGCGCGGCACCTTCGTGACCGACGCGGCGCTGGTTGAGCGGCTGACGCCCTCGCTCGACATCGACCAGCAGCATCGCGCCGCGGGGCGGAGCGTCTCCGTGAGCGTGCTGAGCCTCGGGGAGCGGCCGGCGCGGGCGGCGGAAGCCGCGCTGCTGGGCCTCGCGGAGGGCGATCCGGTGACGGAGATCCGCCGGCTGCGCGCGCTCGGCGGCGGGCCGGCGGCGCTGGACGAGCGCATCGCGCCC
>JAHBMJ010005963.1:47484-59705 GCA_018398765.1 Chromera velia | reverse complement strand
AGGTCCTTATGTGCTTTGCTTGTGTGAATGCGAAGCCCCCGTGGGGTGGAAAACGTTCGTCCACATGCCTCACACTTCGCATCTCCATCTCTCTGCCCCTTTCTCACTTCCCTTTTCTTTTCCTTTTCCTCCGCTGCTCTCTCCTCTACCTTTTTCACCCCATCTTGAATTAACGCCCTCCACCTGCCTCTATGAGAGGCAAGTGTCTGCCACTCGGCCTCATTGATTTCCAGAAGGCGGAAATCAGAGAGGACACAGTCGCTCCAACGAAGGAGGGGTCGACCAAAGGGGCGCTCTCCTTGATTTAATAATCTAATTATCTAAAGTTAACAAATATTTAGACAAATCTAGTAACTAAATGTAACTAATTATATGAATTTGAATCTAGACTTCTAAGACTTGAATGTAATTATAAATGAACTTGTGTTCCAGCTTATACTATAAAATTATACGTATAGTACTAGCTTATACTAGCCTAGATACTAGCTCCTGACATTTCTCTAACGCGGAGTCAGAATTTTATGATGTTTTATGATTGTATGCAGACTGAGCATGGCTGAGATCTGCCGGTGACCCGGCGGTGCCTGTTGGTGCTTAGACAACTAGGCAAATAAACCAACCAATGGCATGCAACCATTAAAATTGAAGGAACATTCAATTGGGGGGCTGCATGAGTCCCCCCTCACGCGGGTATGCCGTCTCCCACGGGTTTTCTTCCTCTCCTGGTGACGGCCCTTTTGCTGCAGAAAGACCCACCCTCACTGCCTCCCTGGGGTTCCTGGTCTTCCTCCAGGCCCTCAGGGCAGCATCTGTCTGCAGACCGTCCTCCCCTCCCTGAGCGTAAAATTCTTCTTCTGCCGCCTCCAGACGGTCGAGGACGCTCTGCAGATCCTTCAGAGACGGCAGAGGGGCCTCGGTAGCTGCAGCAGGGGGGTCTCTGGAGGCTGCGGGCTCGTCCTTCTTCCCTCTAGAGTCTGTTTCCCTCTCTCTCTGGCGTCGTTGTTCGTCGGCCTCAAATTCCTTCTCGGACATTTCCTCGTGGATCGAAATGGAACCCCCAAGGTCCTGAAGCAGGTAGAATGGGGGGGTTGGGAAAAAAGGAAAAATGATAATCAATTCTGAGAAGCACGATTTCTATGCAGGTTGCAGGTGACACTGCAGAGAAGAGAATACTGTGTAACGACAAGCACAAGAACCCTGAAGCTGTTCGCACTCATTTTGTCATTCATCTACTCGCTTACTTACTGACTCTCCCAATTGCTCACTCACTCACTCACTCACTCGCTCACTTACTCACTCCCTCAATAATTCCTGCACTCAGTTACTTCCCCTTCCCTTTCTCGGAAGCCCTCCTCTTCTTGCACAGCGTCACGGACCCGCACCCTTCTACGAACACCTCCGTTTACAAATTCTCTTTCATCCACCTACTAAGTCCTCCTCTGGCGTCTTTCCCCTTTTCCTGTTCCTTTGTCCACAGATGTCTATCCAAATGCCTGCATCGGTACTCCTCCAATCGATCGCAATGCCCGTCTCCCTCTCCCTTTTCTGAAAAACGACATCCGCCCAGAACTCAGTCTCTACCTAATTATTTGATTTACCGTCTCGACACTTCCCTCCACGACGCCCTTCATGTCCCTTCGCTTTTCAAACTACACAAGTCGGTTGACAGCTTGAAAAACCGTTCTTGAAGTTCACTCCTCTTTTTCATGGGGACAGGGCAGTTGACCACGCCCTTTGCAAAGTGGTTGCTGACCTTGACTTGTATTACCTCAAGTGACTGCCTGCCTGCCTGCCTCCCTCCCTGCCTGCCTGCCTGCCTGCCTGACTAACTGACTGACTGAGTGAACCACCGCGAACACACGGGCTGAGGGACCGAAACTGCCCGCACCCCTCTTCTTTTTACCATACACTCGTCAGACCTCTTCACCTCTTTGCTCATGCAGTTCACTTCCCTCCCTCTCGCATGACAAAAACACTGTGGCTGGATATCACGCCTTGCCAATATCGACATGAGCATCGAGCACAAAAGTCTCCAGAACCTGGTAGAAAGAAAATTGGACTGACCCTCTGAGCGTAACCCTTTCCATCCGGCGCCTCCCTCTTGGGCCCCATCCCCCTCTCGACAATGTTCCCCACAGCCGTGAGCATCTTCCTCAACTTCTCCTTCTCCTCCTCACCCATGCTCTTACCCCCTCCACCAAGCAATCCACCGAGACTTTCCAGTGTGCCTTTCAGGTCGAAACCTTCTGCACCTGCTGCCCCAGGCTGCTTCTGAGAGCCGGCAGGACCCTTCGCCTTTCCCGATTTCTTCTGTTCCGGCTGTGTCTGCATTGCTGAGACAGCTAAAGCTTGTGATGAAAATAAAGAGAAGACAGAAGGAACTACCAACAATGCAAACGGACAGACATAATTCAGCGGGTCGAGTTTTCCCCTCCCGTCTCGTCACCCAACCCCGAGTTTCTTCAGATTACCGGCTGCAATGCAATGGCACGCGCCTCCTTGCGCTCCAACTGATTCAAGAACACGCAAACACACAGTCAGCAGTGCCCTGAGGTTATGTAGACTTCAAGTCGTCTCTCAAAGGTGTGAGACCCCCTGCTTGCATGCCACAAAAATCCCTGCAGGTGTGCAGAATTCGATTTGCGTGCATGGAGACGGCCGGAGACGGATCAGCTCGTCCTTTGAGGAGACGGCGTGGCCGCTCGAGACTTCAAGCTGTTTGTAAGACTGGAATTTCATCCCACAAGGTATGATACCTTTGTAACCTTTGTCGGTCCATTTCGCTTTCAAGTCCTTTCCCGAGTACGTGTCCACTCGATTCTTTCTCATTCCCTCCATGATGACTTGCCGAGTCTTTCCTTCCGATTCTTTCTAAAGGATTCGTATGTGAAGGATGGCGTCTTTCTTGTCTGCCCTCTTCAAGAAAGGGGGTGTGCAACCTCCGAAGATCCCACGACCAGAGCAACCAGGCCTCAGGTCGAGGGTGCTCATAACTCTTGGCATCATTACTCCAGTAGTGGGGGGCACAGTAGCGGGTGCAGGTAAGTCAAAAGGGAGGGGCAAGCAGTAGCAAGAAGAGACGGCAAGTTGGACTTCCAAAGCTGCATCCAACGTCTTGCATTACCCTTTCTGCTCACTTCCGGTTATGCGAGCATTTCTTTTTCTGAATCTAGCTACCAGTCTTTCGCTCAGCTTAGCCAGCTGCTAGACATCCCGGATGGTGCTCAGCGTGTCAGCATTCTTGTTTCCTTCTTTCCTCCCCTGCCCGTCTCTCGTCCACCGCGCTGTCTTTTTTCGACAATCTCTTCTTCCTTCCTTTTAATTGAATCGCTCTACAGTATTTCCTCTCGCACCCCTGCAAGCGGCTGGCTGCCACGCGAAGTGCGGTGTTCGTTCTCTCTGCACGCCCTCCCTGTCAAAAATGGATACCGAGAATTCCGTCCCTTTTGTTTTGCCATGCGGTCTACGTTGAAGGAGACAATGTAGACCAAACCTTCTGTAGTCCTAGCCTCAAACATTGCTCACCCTGTTTTGGGGTGCCCCTCCTTGCAGTCTACGGCCTCTTCTGGCTGAAGAAGGCAAAGCAGGAGTATGAAGCCAAGGTCCCCTCGCGGCTTCCCTTGCTGAATAGGGTCTCTTTCCAGGCTTCCAGTGCCAGCGCTCAGAGAGAGGGCCTGCCCGAGGCTTTTGTAGAGCGTCTGGCAGACAAGTACGGCTTCTCGGTACAGAAGTTTATTCAGGCCGCGCTCCATTTCACCCCTGTAGAGTTTCACATACACCAGGTGGAACTTTTTCTGGAAGAGTTGAAGGCCATTATCAGCAGTCACATCCGGGGTGACTCCAAGTCTTCATGGGAAGCAACGAAGGAAAAGATTTTATCGGAATTTCAAGCACTTGCCGAAAAGTATTCTGGCCCCGGAAGGCTTCCGTTCATGTCCCAATTAGACCTTGAAGCTGCAGTACAAGACCTTCTTCAAGACCCCCCCTCAAGCACCCCCGTTGTCTCAACAAAAAGCAAAAAGAGCTTTTGGGGTCGTGAGGAGAAGAAGCAAGAACCCCAGCAGAAGAGTCCAGAGGGATTTGGGGATTGTGGTTGGAGTGATGGAGATGGGATCGAAGGAAAAGTCCTGCAGGGGCTGAGAGACATTCTGTATCCGGTACTGGTTGCTAACTGGGAAGTCAGTTTGTTTTTTTTTCCTTCCTCTTCTTGCTTCGTCTTCCTTCATTCTTTTCTTCGTGACTTGCGTGCGTGCTCCTTTGAGAGCCGTCAAATGAGTTTCTTCACTTCCTGCCTGTCCCTTTCTCGGTCCCGTCTTTGGTTCGTCTTTGCCCGTTTCTTTCATTTCATCCTTTCTTGCTGTTCTCCAAGAGAGGAAAAGGTGGACGGATGACGGGGGTGTTTTTTTTTTCTTCTTCGAATATGGCCTCAGTCCTATCCTCCCTCCCTTTTGGACTTTCGATCTGCAGGTGGCTCGTTACTTCGACCCAGGGACGTACAGAGAAGAGTCCGTCGGCCGGAGGGGAAGCCAGGAGGTGGCAGGGCTGAACTCCGGAACTCGGAGCGTCGCCTTCTGCACGGACAGACAACCGCCTCCCCACAGGTGGCTGGTCGCACCTACAGAGGAACAGATCATCGAACAGGAAAGAGCGGTCAGCCAAGCGGAGAGACAGACAGACAGACAGACAGACAGCCAGTCAGGCCGATGAGTTTGGAAGAGAACTGGGAAGGGGGACCTGCGTGAAGAGAGAAAAGAAAGATGTGTGATTCTCTCTCTGTCTCTCTCTACCCGTCTCTCTATCTCTGTGAGTGTGCAAAATGTATGTGTATGTACGTGTGTGTGTGTGTGTGTGTGTGTGTGTGTGGGTGGGTGGGTGGGTGGGTGGGTGCGCAGATGAAGAGAAAGGTGGTGAAGGCCAAAACAAAATGGGATCTGGAGATGGACAAGGTGGAGAAAGGTTTCCTTGACAGAGAGAGCAGGGCCAACCCCCCCTCACAAAAGGTCATGGAGATGCTCAGAACACGACCAGATCAGACTGTGGATCCTGCAGAAAAAAGAGGCGTCTCATTCAAGGAAGCTCCGGAAGCCGCAGAGACCCTGAAGAAATATGGTAGGTTGAGGGGGTGAGAGGGTGTCGCTGTACGTACATCGCTCGGATTGAAGAAGACGCGGCGAGGATCCATCCCGCTTGCTTCCGAGCGAGAGTTTTGACTAGACACAGTGGCGCATGGCGGTTCCTTTTCGCTCTGGCCCTCGGGTTTTCTTTTTCTTTTGAGTCCCAAACGGGCTTCATGTTCTGTCTTTTACCCATCAATCCGCTGTTTTTCTGTCTCACCCTCTCTGCTCTCTCTCTCTCTCTCTCTCTCTCTCTCTCTGTGTGTGTGTGTGTGTCTGTGTGTGTGTGTCTGTGTGTCTGTCTGTCTGTCTCTCCCTCTCTCTCTCCCTCTCTCTCTCTCTCTCTCTCTCTCTCTGTGTGTGTGTGTGTGTGTGTGTGTGTGTGTGTGGGCATGAGGGTACGACAGGATTTGTGGTGATTCGGAATGCGATGACGGGAGACGACGTGAAGTACCTGAAGAAGCAAATGTTTTGTGAAACTGGAAATGTCAGTCAGTCAGTTAGTCAGGCGGACAGGAAGGATTGCTTGATCGCTTGGTTGGTTGGTTGGTTGGTTGGTTGGTTGAATGTCTGACAGAGGAGCGGAAGAGCACTGAGACAATCCTGAAGTTTAGAAGTAGAAAAGTTGCAATCGACGAAGCCTTTCTTGTTTCTGTTCTTCGTTGCTTTGACCTGATTCGAATCATGCGCCCTTAAACCTTCCTTCCTTCCTTCCTTCCTTTCTTCTTCCCTCACTCACTCACTCACTCACTCACTCACTCACTCACTCACTCATTGACTAACTGAAAAAACACTGATCGATTTCCATTTCCTCTTCGTTCTGGTCGCTCTGTAGGGCGCTGACACGGCTGCCCGACTGATCGACTACGACCCGAACGTGTGGACCAACAGGCCAACAAGAGGTGAGCGGGGTGCTCCAACAAGGTTGACGTCAAATGCGTGGCTGGTTGCATGGCCGGATGGATGCATGGTCGGGAACGGAGGAGTGCATGTGTGATCCATGCAGCCATACGCAGAGAGAAAGGAGGGACAAGAATTGACAAAAGGGGCGCTCTGGTGAGAAAAGAATCAGTCTGTTCAGCCATATCAAAAGACTCTGCGGGGAAAATATCAAAGAGACGGCGCTCGTGTGAGCATCGATCGAGTCTTGACAAAATGTAAAGCATGGACGGCATGCATGTCCATCCATTTGCGCTTGATCAAGAAAGACAGCCAAGCAGAGAGAGAAGAGAAACAACGGATTGATTCCATGAATGAATGAATGGATGAATGAATGAATGAATGGATGAAAAGGGAACTCGTTTGATTCTTTTGTTGTGCAACTGCCGAACTTCTCTTCTCCCAAGCTCCTTTGTTATTATTCCCCTCTCTTCTCAGTCGCTCGATTGAATTGAATCCCGTGGCTGTTCAAGCATTTCAGATGTTCGTTGATTTCTTTCTTTGTGTCTTTCAATGCTGTCTCCTTCTGTTCATCCCTTGCAGCGCACATGTACGCGTTCCTCCGGTCCACCCTTTTTGAGCCCAAGGTGGTCGGGTTTCAGCGTCCCTGGCTTCCCATCGTCTACTCTGTCCTCGGAGTGACTGGGGAAGAGTTCTCCTCCGAGGCTGTGGGGGCACTCGAACAAATACAGACGGTCAGGGGAAAGGGGCGGTGGCGGGGTGGATCCTCTTTTCGCATTCTTTTCATGGTCCCATTTCACCTTTCTGTGTTCTGATTTTACATTCTTCTCTCTAAATTAAGTCTCATTGATGGAGAGTATTCTGTGTGCTCTGTGATCTTTGCAGCGCATCCTTCTCTGAGTGTCCATGATACAGACCAGTTTTTCAACCAGATCAGTACCGTACCGAAGATCTCTCTGTCGACCTATCCATCCATCTATGTGTCTGTCTGACTGACTGATTGCAGGTGCGCGACACAATTGACAAACGAGCGGCATCTGCAGGACGGCAGCCGAGTGCAGAGGAGACGGTTGAAGGGTTGGAACTGGAAACGGAAATCTGCAGAGCGAGCGGGGTGAAGGCAAAGAGAATGTTCTGTTCCGAACTCGTGCTGGTAGTTGAAGGTCTGCTTACGCTCTCTATGGCCTCGCCATTCTCTCTCGCTTGCCTTCCGTTGCTTCTGCTGTTTCTTCTTTTTAGACGGCCGGAGACTCCATGCAGGTTTGCTTTCGTTTTATCTGCGTGCGTCGAACGAAACTCGGTATCCTCTTGTTGGTTGACCGTCTCTCATACCGAAACTGTTGAGTTGGGGAGAGAGATAACGCTCGCGGGATTGGATTTGTTGTGTTGAGCAGCCTCGTGGCTACAGTTTTTTGTGTCTTTCTGCCCTTCCCCTGCTGCCTGCAGAAGCCCACAGTCAAGACCAAACATGGCATCTGGACAACAAGTCAGTGGGCAAAAGCAGGTGTGGGTTTTGATTGATGAGTCGGGATGGAAGACAAAAAAGGGCATCTGCATGCATTTTTGACCATTTTCACACGTGTGCGCACTCAAGCACCTGTCCTGATCCTCCGTCTGGGTGGTTCCTTCAATGAAACTACTCGTCTGAAGGGAAAAGAAAAGAACCAACGAAGAAAAAAAAACAAAAATGCCCTGAAACTAGGACGAAGGAAGTATAGGAAGCCTTCGCCTCCCACTGACTGCCTCTTTGTTTTGTGCTTTTCCCTTTTAAGCATGCAGACACAAAGGCCTTTCTGCTGTTGTGGCCCTGGGCCCTCTGAAGGGAGATCTGGGGCCGATGGAGGTCATGGCGGGGTCTCATGAGCTGCAACAGGTAGGTAGGAGAGGGGGTGTTGATTTCTTTCGCATAGCAAAATGAGGGGCTGTCGTGTTTCTCTCTCCCAGCCCTCCCGTCTTGCCTCTTACAAGCCGAAGGAGACATACAAGTCGAGCAGCGTGATATGAATCCTGGGGGCTTTACTGAACTACACAACCTCTCACGAGGGTCTCCGTAAGGAAATAAAAAGGGAGGGAGAGGGGGGGGCTGTATCAAAAGGGGATTCTGTGGCCTCCTTTGGTTCCCTTTTCCTGTTCGTTGGTTTGTTCCTCTTTGCGTTTTTTGGTTGTCCATTGACCTGCATGGGTGTGCGATCGATACATACATATATATATCGTGCCAACGGTCAGTGGTGGACACGCCATGCCGTGATTGATATGATGGTGCAATTTTCCTTTTCATTCTCCCATTCTTGCATGTAGGATCCTTTTGAAATCAAAAAGAAGAGAGGACACAGAGGCGCCCTGCTCGGCCGCAGCTGGCCCTTATTCCGTCAAAAGTTTGCGGCATTCTTCGAAGGAATCCAGGATCATGGGGGTGGGTACGTCGGTCGGTCAGCAGGAGGAAGGTCTTCCTTCAGATACTAATAGAAAGAAGTACAATTGAGTTGAAAGTACACGTGTGAAACATGCATTTTGTGACCGCGAAAACAAACGTCCAAGTAGAGCTCGGTCACGACCGACTGATGAAAGTAACAAAAAAAGTATCTAGCCGCCCTGCTTTCTTTTTCCTCTCTATGCGTTGGCATGACGTAACCATTACGTGTTCTCCAGGCCCAATCATTGTGCCGGCGTTCCCAGGGGCCGATTTGATCGGAAATAAAAAACTGATATGAGCTCTTAAGCGTGGTGCATCGGTGTGCCCAGTTCGGATCCAACGCAAAAGCTACCTACCCTCCCTCCCCCCCCCCCGGGCGCGCGCACACACACACACATGTGTGCGTGTATGTGCACATATTGTATAATCTCTCATCTGCAGGCACAGTGACAGTGGACCTAGAGCCAGGCGACGTTCTTCTGTACGACTCCAGATGCCTCAAGAGGGGACACAGTCAGTCACTCACTCAGAGGGTCATGCAGCGGGTGAGGGTGAGGAAGGAAGGGAGTGTGAGAGAGAGGGAGAGAGTGAGTGAACAAGACTCTTGGCTGAAGAGAAAAACACAGTCCATTCTTGTACGCTTCAACTCTCTTTTTCGATTGTCGATTGTCAAATTCGTTGACAAAAAGCGGGCCAGTCGCACGAATCACTCTTCTGTCTGCAATTGTACCGCTCTTTCCTCTTTTGATTTCCTCTTGCCTGCGGACTCTCTTCTCCCTGCGCTTTCGACCTTTTCTCATAAAGGCATCAGACAATCTCCCATTGTGCGGTTTCTCTTTTTGCTGGGTGCACTTGCGCAAGATGCCAACTCTGAAGGTCTTCCTTCCTTCTCTTTATTGTCCTCCCTGTGTGTTCGCGCATAGATAGAGTGAGTGCTCCTCTCCTCTCGTTTCCTTGTTGTGGTGAAAAAATCAGATACTGACAGGTGCTCTCCGTCCGAAATCCGTCTGATGTCTCCTCACAGCTGCCCAATCACCCTGGCCAGTGCAGGTCGCTCTCTCTATCTCTCTTTCTCTCTCTCTATCTCACTGTGCCTCTCCTCGTACATATGCGCAGGCAACCAGCAGTGGCTGACAAATCCGTACCTAATCTTCAGGTGGGTCTGTGTGTGGGGTGGTTGTTTTTTGTTTGTCTTTTGTTTCTTGACTTTCCCTCCTCACTTTGGTCTGATTGCCCTTATGGAGCCCCAAAGTTCTTCTTTTCTTCTGCATTCCATAGAGTAGGAGGATCAGATAGTCTTCGATGGAGCTCGCGGGATCAGGGCAGAATGAACGAAGGATCAGCCGACAGCAAAAAGTGGAGGAAGTTCGGGAGGTGAAAAGCGAGCAACGAAAGGAATGGGCAGCTACATAGTACGGCTCAGATGGAAACTATGCGTGCTTGATTACATGAGCTCAGAGAGAGACATGATCACGGCGGTGCATCTAGCTCTTGCTCCGAAGTGAAGAAGGGGCCTGCCTGCCTGCCTGCCTGGGAAGGAACATCCGTGCATGCATGCATGCATCAGCAGATTCGAAGGTTTTCAAGTGAAAGAAAGAAAGAAAACAGGGAAGAGGAAAACATACCTAAAAAAAAAGAAGAGAGAGAGGACAAGAAAATTAAGTGCAAGAACATCATTTGCCTGCCTCATCGCAAGATTCCAGTCGGCCCTCCCACCCCAACCTGAATTGCCGAAGACCCCCAAGCATTCTCTGTGCACTGTGGCCATACACTCATTTCTGTGCAGATACGACTACGAACTGACGCCACCCCCAGGAATGGGTCAGTCAGCCTAGCCTTCTTCTTCCGTTCTTTTCGTTTGTGTTTTCTTTTCTTTCCCTCTTATTTTTTTCTTTTCAGATTTCACCCAAAAAACTCAATAAGACAAAATGGGAGGCAAACAAGGAGACAAGGAGGGACGCAGGTGGGCGGAAAGAGAGAAACAGACACAGACAGGTAAAAATACAGATGCAGACAGTCATAGAGACAGCAAGGCAGGCAGGTAGACGGAGAGACAAATTACAGCAAGACAGGAACATGACCGTGGATTTGCTAAGCCATCTTCTCTCAGCCTTTTTCTACTCGGATGGGTTTTGTTCAAGATGGAGGCGTTTGAGGAAAAACATGTACACTTTGGCGAGCGTGCGACTGCTGACTTCCTGTATCGGGCATTTCGTCTCTTTCCGCCCTGCAGATCCTTGGGAGGGCGGCTGGTTCATTTTCTCAGGGGATCTTCTCAGCAACCTGTGCAGGCTGTACAGAGAACTGGACGTCAAGAAGGCAAACCCGCTGGGCGTTCTGACTGGAGCAGGATCGGACAAAGCGAAGAAAACAAATCAAATGCAAACATCGGTTGGTGGGTCGGCTCCAATCGCAGCAGCTGCAGCAGCCAGCTAGCCCTGTACGGTGGCTAGTAGACGCCTACTGCGGCCTACAAGAAGGACAGAGCAAAAAGCCGGAACAAAGATGAGCTGCCAGTGGGTTTTATAATATTTCAAGCTAGGCTTTATAAAAAGAAATATGCGTAAAATCTACTTTTACGGGGATATACTGGATGTCGTATTACCGACTCGTATACACTGATCTCAGGCTGAGTCCTAGTCTAAGTCTTATGATCATCTCTAGCGTAATGCTAGGCATAATGCCACAATCTCTAGCAGTGTAAGCCTAGCACAATCTTATAAGTTATAATATGATTCTTATTTACTTATGGACTTCTTACTATGGACTTTTTAAAATGAATTTTAGATGCCGCTGATCTATAGCCGCTGATTTCAAGTATAAGGTGAGGAGTAAACTCTTAAGTAGGCTGAAAGCTAGGCTCGAAGTCTTCTAGAAAGTCTTCAAGTCACTAAGTTTATAAGTTTTATTAAAGTCTTGTCTAAGTTGTTATAAGTTATCTTACCTAGTTTATTACTAAATATGACTTATGTTAAAAAAAAAACTTGTTTATTCGTATGTAGAGTTTGTACTTCAAGTTAGGTTCCTACTTAGTATATATATACATATTATATAGGACTTATATGATAGAAGTAATTGTGTACACTTTTCCATTCAAATTTCAAAAATGAAAAAATAAGTATGTAACATAGTAGTAGTTAAACATACTAGCAGTATATAGCATAGTATTGATTACTAATTTTCAAGTTTCGGGGTTTTCCCTTATTTGGCCTCTAACGTACACGTTTTTCTAGCTCTACAGTTTTAGCTACTAGTTTTTTAGGCTTTTTTTTTCTAATGGTTATGGTTTTTTTTACAAACATATTTAGATATATACCACACTAGATTTTACAAAAAAAAAAAAAAAAATGTATTTATACATCAGTTTTTACCATTTTCTTTGGCAAAGCTTTAATTATCAGGTATATAGAACATTTTACATAAAAATATATATAAAAGACTTCAAATCATAATCGAATTTTGAAACTTTCACTTACATGTCGGGTATTTACAAGCCATTTTGCAGTGGTATCTTGCTCAGATATGCTCAGACTAAACTCTGAGACCAAGGCCTACCTTGACATACTTGATGATCTCAGTGATCACGAAGCGATCATACACCGTTCCGCTGCCTTTGTATCACCTAGTGTATCACAAAGAGAAGTGTTCGTGATCGCACATATTTCTGGCACCATGCACAGATGATGTTCACACACTTGTAGATCCTTGAGATAAGACACGCAGGCAGGCGAAGGGAAGGAGAAAGAGAAAGAAAGAAAGAAAGAAAGAAAGAAAGAGAGAGAGAGAGAGAGAGG
>JAHBMJ010005963.1:22891-47445 GCA_018398765.1 Chromera velia | reverse complement strand
GGGGGGGGGGGGAGCACGGGAGGAAGGGAGAGTTCGCTTGACACATAAAGGGAGAGAAAAATTCACTCCGGCCAGGAAGAGAGGAAAACTTAACTTGAGGGGAACAGGAAGAGTTGACTAGAGAGAGGAGAGAAAAGTCAATTTGCGGACAGTTGGGGCCATCCAAGCTGGGCGGCTCGAAACAGAAGGAGAACGGAAAGAGCACGGAAAAAGTTGCAAGAATCATTGTGTAGAGGACCAATCACCTGCCTGACTGCTCGGCTGGTCATTTGCTCAATCAAGAAATTCTCTTTAACGAACATGTATATGAGCCAAACGGGGGGGAGGGAAGTTGTCGAACAAAACTTCGAAACGCATGTGGTGGCCTCCCTTTGTTCCTTTTGTTTTCCCTCCCTCCCTTTCCTTCCCTCCTCCTTCCCAACCCCCCCCAAACAGACTGACAGACAGATACACAGGCAGACGAGTAACAAAGCGATAAAGAGACAGTCAGTCATTGGAGCGTTCCACTGCATGACCAGCACACAGGCCATCGCTCAGGAAGAAGACCGGGGGAAAGGGGCAGATGAAGCACAAAAAAAGGATCCAGTCAGATTTCCCTCTCGAATTATTGCTGCTCGCCATCAACTCAGTCTCTCTCCCTCGATCGAAGGAAGACCTGATCACTCCCCCGACTCCCTGGCCACGAGAGAGTCTGTTCAGCAGAGCTGAGGAGACAATCAGCAATCAATCTCCCACTTTCGTTGCTTTCTTGTTTTTCGAGGCAGACAGGCAGCTCGGTCTACTCGACAAATCCAGCGAAAAAGAAACGCAGCATGACCAATTCGAATTCTCCGTACCATCCGTCAAAAAGACGGTGCATGGTTCCGTCACTTCCTCAGCTGTGGGGGTGCGATGGATGCCCGAGGCAAAATCAACTTGACGGTTCGCAATTTTGGTGCTTGCGTCATCAGCAAAATTGCTTTCGCACACCCCGGCATGGCAAATCACCCATCGACACGCGCCATGACGCCACTGACACATGCATTTGGCTGGGTGTGGAGAAGAGAGAGGTGCACCGGGACGCACAAGCGCACATGCAGTTACTCAAAGATCTAGAGGGAGGGGGGATGGAGACGGCAAGAGAAATTCAATTCATCTTGAGAAAGAGAAAGGGGAACAAAGAGGCTTGAGGAAGGGTGAGGAAATTGACTGAAAGTCAGCACTTGGATGGATGGAGAAGAATGAAGCAGGGAGGGAGGAAAAAGAGAAGGAAAGAGGGGTGAAAAGCATCCGAGCCTGAAATGGGCCCCATGATCCGAATGATTCCCATTCCATCATTGAATTCGAATTCCAATTCATTCACACCTCTTCAGGCATACACTCTCAACATAAGGGAGATCAAAGTAGACACGAAAAATCTTTGTATGCCATTTTCTTTGCTGTACTGACAATCTCTTGTCGCACCAAGATTGCCTTCACGCTCGTTGGACTTGCAAAACCAGCTGAGGAGCCATGAAGTGAATGTACGTACAATGCTGATAGAAACAAACAAAGAAAGAAAGAAAGAATCGTCTTCTGTATGGACAAGCATGCACTGGTCCTCACCCAAGGTGGCGGTCTCAACAAAAGGAATTTCTTTCGTTCCTCACAGCTCTCCTTTCCTGGCCCGTTCGCTTCTTTTACCCTAGCTGTCTCGCTTCCGTTCTTACACGTACAGAGAGCGGCAGAGAAACGAGAGAATGTTGGATGATAGGAGGGAGAGACAGACACACAGAAACACAGAGAGACAGACAAACGAACAAAAATGCCCGGCCAGCTCAAAATTATGGCGCAGCTGCTACTCTCATACACGACCGCTCGAGGAGAGGGAAAGAAAGTGAGGGAGGAATACGGACAAATGGTTGCAAAGAGATGTTTCTCTCAAGTGCCCTGGAATTCTTCTCCTTGATCGAACTTTCGCCTTCTCTGCCTCTCCAAGCGAAAAGAATGTCCACGTGATGAGTTGAGCAGAAATTTAGCTACCCATTAATCTGGCCCCCGTTTGAATTGCCTTAATTGCCGGAATGGATATTCAGGCAGACAGACACACGGAGTGCACACGATGCCACAGAAAAGGGGCAGTTGAGCAAGCAAGAAGGAAGACACAAAAGGAAAAACAAAAATTGAAGCACTTGAAGGGCGAAAGAAACCACCCTTTCGTTCCTCAGCAGACCCCTTCCTGCTTCCTTCCTTCCTCCTTCCTTCCTTCTCACCCGCTGGGCGAACAGACACCGCTCTGGGCCTCCAACGGAGAACGTTGTCAGAACGGACTTGCGCCTCCTGTCAAGATGGAGTTTCCGTTCGCACTTTCTTGGCATGCATGCGCCCCCCTTGCGGCACACACACACACGCACGCACGCACACACACACACACACACACACACACACAGAGAGAGAGAGAGAGAGAGAGAAAGAGAGAGAAAGAAAGAAAGAAAGAAAGACTCTCTCTCTCTCTCTCTCACACACACACACACACACACACACACACGCATTGCCATGCAGAGCGGGGGAGAAGTGTTCACCCGAGGATGAGAGACAAAAATGCACTCTGGACAGCAAAAGAGAATGATTTGGAAGATAAGGTGAAGAGGAGAGGAGAGGAGAGGAGAGAAGAGAAGAGTTTTCTTCGTTGCACAAGGTTGCGGTCTCCCAAACGGAGCAGTTGGCCGGACGGGAAAGAGCAACACCTAGGGCAACACGGTCAAGAAGATAGTGCAAGCACCTTTGTTTTTCTCTCTCTGTTTGAGGAAACCATGCGGTTAGGTCGATCTAACGGCTGCATTACTCCGTCCACTTTTTCTTCCTTTCTCTTGCACACGCAACTTCTCTCTCTCTCTCTCTCTTTTTTACACACACGCGCACACACATTCACGCATAGACCAAACGACCTACAGAGAGACAGAGAAACTTCCTGTTTTGTCTTGCTTCCATTTTAAACGGCCAGTGTATGCACAGAGAGAAAAGATGCCAATCGAACCCACCGACCAGCTGCCTCCTAGAAAACGGTCAAAGAGACGAAAAATTGGCCCAATCAGATTTCTCTCTCAACATCTTGCCGCTCGTTACCAGCCCCCCCAAAAAATTGGAGGTACGTGAATCCATAAATCTACACACACATAGAAAGAAGGAGAGGGAGACTTAACTTTAGGTCAAAAGGGAAGGAAGAATTAACTGGAGAGGAAGTGAGAGTGATGAAGAAGACTTGAATGAAACGAGGCTGAGGTCATTATTGGAACGTATGAAGCAAAGAGAAATGCGCAAGGATTCTTTTTGGTCCACACAACAATGGATCTTCCTGGCTTGCTCTATGGTTTGTTTGCATCTGTTCGACTGAGCGAAGTGGGAAAGACCAACAAGACCACTTTCTTGAATTGCTCACTCAGCAATTTCGATCGAGCGTTTGCGAGAGGAGGAAAGAGCGGAAAACCTAAGGGCGTCTGTTGTGTTCCTCCTTCCTTCCTTCATTCCCTCCTTCCTTTCTTCTTTAGTTTCTTCCTTCATTTGTTCATTCGTTGAATTGGTCTCTCTCGAGGTACAGGAGGAATAGCAATGCTTCCAAGGAGAATCCGCTTCTACGGTACATTCGCCTCTTTGATCTACTCCGCTTTTCCATGCTCATACTTGCAAGCACATGTCCACACACACACACACACACACACACACATGTCCAGATAGAGGGTAGAAGGGGTGAGAGGGGGGCAGGGGGGAGATAGAGCGGGAGAGAAAGAGAGACCACAATGAAATGAAAAAACACGCACACACGAACAGACCGACCCCAATATGGCCTCTTACCGCATGCTGCATAGCACAAAGGGGCAAGCACCGCTAGAAGGAAAAACAAGGTATCGGTCAAATCAGATTTTCCTCTCGATCGGATTCTTCCTTCTCATCAAGCATCCTCTCAGTCTTCCCGTCGATCGATCGAAGGAAGACTACATCCCTCAAGTTCAGCTAAGCTGAGAGGACAATCAGCAAGAGAAGAGGCAAGCTAGCAAGAGGACGGACGCGGAGCCGAAGATCCCCGAGAAGTGGGCTGAGAAACAGATCTACGCAAATGGAGGGACGGCACAATTAATCAAGCTAGTTGGTTTGGGTCTCCGTCCAATCGATCCTTCCGTTGGACCTCTCACCTTTCTGCTCACATACCTTTGCTACTGCTGCTGCTGGCTCTGGGGTGCTGATTTCGTCTCCTGATGAACGGGATGGAAACACAGGAACCACACAACCCCCTGGAGTCTTTTCCTTCGTCTCCCTCCTTCCACCTCCTTCTCCTCTTTAACGCATGATGAAGCAAGGAAACGGTGCAGAGAAACCTGACAGGGATGAGACGAGTCCGGAGGGAAGGCTACGGTTGTTTGTTGGGTTCCTCTCGTTGTTTGAATTTGACTGCATACTCCGAGCCCCCCCCAAACCTCCCACCAGAATGACCTTCCTCTCCCTGCTGATCTTCGACCGAGAGACAGAGAGACCCTCTCACGACAGTGGCGTCTGAGTCGGAGTCCTCTTCACAGAGCAGTCCGTCTTCCCTCTCAAAACACCCCTACCCTTTCAACATCAGATAGGACACATCATGGTGGTATTTTCCCTCTCGGATGTTTGAACTCAAAGACGAAATGGGGGAAGACTGACGAGAAACACTCCCGCGTCCTCCCCCCACGGGTTAGAAAGTCCGTCCGTCCACTTCATCCAGCCCCCCAGAAACGAGAAACCCGCTTCGCCCAGAGGAGGATGACAAGCAATCTTTCAAGCTCGTCAGCCGACTAGGACATGAGTGGTGGCGCTGCGGAGAATCAGAAAAGAACTGTGCGGGTCGCAGCTGCAGTCGGGGTTGCTGCGACTGAAGCGTTTCACCTCTCTCTGTGGCTAAAAGAGAAGTGAACCCATCCCCATTACCGCCTTCTGGCGCATCTTTTCTTGACCCCTCAAGGGTTCCGTTTCTGTGCAGCAACAGGCCCCATGCTAGGGGGGATGGGGAACGGGATTCGTATGAGGAGGAGGGTCCCGTAATGGAACCCCCTCTTTCCCGTCTGGTCACGCAGTCACCCTTTCCCTTTCTTTGGGGGGACGGAGACGGCTGCACAAACTTCCCTTGAAATTCCTCTCGTTCCCTTTGCCTCCATCGGCTTCTGACCTTGTGGCTTTCCTGCTCTGGTGGAAGGAGCAGAAGCCGGTAGGGTCGCAAGTCGGGCACGCTCCCTGCCGCAGCGCGGGCTGTCATGGCGTCTCGAACGACCGGGTGTATGGGAATTCCTTCCATCCACGGGTGTCCGAGAGCATCTTGGGGGGTGGCTCGTCGGTCAATCTCTCTAGTGAGACACCACCTGCATAGATCGATACCCTCTGGTGTGACCCCTTCCCATATGGGGTTTTCTTTCGTATCGAAACACAGATTGTTCTTCCTGATTGCTCGGATGAGATTCTTCTTTTTCGGACACTCAAAGGGAAGAACACCTGTGAGCATGAAGTGGAGGCAGACCCCCAAACTCCACATGTCCACCTCTGTGCCGTAGTCACTGAATGTCACTTCTGGCGCTATGAAGCGAGGATTTCCTGCAGGCAGACGGGTGGAGCGACACATTTTACGGTTTCTCATCGTCAAGACAGTCTGAGAGAGAGACCAAAGGACAAGCGGCCGAAGGAAGACAAGTCAAGAAAGCACCATGCAGGGACAGGTTCAGCGAACACACGCAAATTAAGAAGGAGGGGGTGGAGGAAAGCGCATTGAATCTCAGGAATTCAATTGGATCAGGAGTACTATTTTCTTCCTTGCCTTTTGTGCCTTCCTTCTTTGTCTGTCTGACCGCGTGTTTGTCTGTCGCTTTGTTCAGTAAGGACAGAAGCATGCAGTGAGAGAAAAGGCCACAGTCTCTTACACTAAAATATGCATTCACTCACCAACTGGTGTCATCAATCCATCTGTCTCTCCCTTCTTTGCGACGTTGAAGTCTGCCAGCTTCAACTGGGCCCTCTTGGGGTCAAAGGAAGACAGAAGAACGTTGCGAAGGGAAACGTCACGGTGGGTGATTTTCTTTTCCTTCAGGTAGACAAGGGCTTCCACCAACTGACGGAAGAGAGGGCGCGCCTCGTCCTCCGTCATTCGAAGGGGATTCGGAGTCTCCTTCCCTTCTCCTTTTCCTCCCAACCCCTTTGGGTCCCCTCCGTTTTCTCCCACACCCACTGCTGCTGCCTCTGTCAGGCCATTCTGACATGCAGTCACAGCTTTCCTCCCCCCAAACCGGGTGACTGCGTGTTCGAGACACGGACCCTCAACGAGCTCCATGAGGATGTGAACGTCTCCTGCGACTGTGGAGAAGTCAAAAAATTCAAACACTCTGACGATGTTCGGGTGACACAAATCTCTCATGATCTCAAATTCGGCATGGGTCACCTGACTCATTTCTTCGTCGAAAGCAGTCACTGTTTTCAACGCGTAGAGGGCCCCAGCAGCTCGGCAGGCAACTTTGCGGACTAGTCCCAAAACCCCATCACTCAATTTCTCTAGGATGGTGAATCGACTCGAAAGGGGATGGGGCTGCAGCCCGTGACCCTCGACCTCAGCCGGCGCGCTTAGGGGTACGTGATGTGGTTTGACTTTCCGCCCCTGTGGGGAATCGACAGCCGAACCGTTGCTGTTGGAAGTAAGAGGGGGAAGGGGCGAATGCCTTGCAGCCCCTGGCAAGAGAGCAGGGACACTGAGGCACCCGCTCGGGACGTGTTTGGTATGCCTCCCACCTCTCCCCCCTTTCCCGGGATGTCGACAGAGAGGGGTCCGAACTTTACTCTCCTTCTCGACAACCCTCTCTCGGGGGTGCCAACCGTTACGGCAACAGCTGCTGCAGCTGAGACACCTGACGTTGCTGTTAGGGGGGAAAATGACGACATGCGGATGGAAGGGGTGAGGTGTGCATGCCTCGGGTCTCGAAGGACCACGGGTCGAGAAGGAAAGGCTCCCGTGTGTTCACACTCGGTGGGTGGAGAGGAAGAGTTTTGGGCCCCTAGGGAAGAATTGGGGGATCTATCTGATGCGGTGAAGACTTAGACACAGCTGCAGACGGGGATGGCGATGCATGGAAGAAGTTGGAGAGGGCAAAGGGGGAGGGGTAGGGGTCAACGTTTTGCGAGACTCCTCATCATTTCGTCCTTTTGTTCTGGTAGCTATTCTTCCGTCGGTTTCATTTTTTGCCCCTTCCCCCCTCATGATCCTCATTTCCTTCCCTCTCTCTACATCGTTGCTCTCTTCTTGCTGGTGTCCTCCTCCCTCTCGCTTGATTTTGTCCTTTTCCCTTCGGTCTGGGACAAAGCCTAAATTCTCTTTCAACCATCCCTCTCTCATCTTCCTCATCACAGACTCTTGCTTTCCCTTAACCTCTTTGTCCTCCCTCCCGTTTGCACGCCTAGCCCCGTAGGTGGGGAGTCCGACCAGCCTGCCCCCTCTCTCCATCTGGTCTAGACCCCTCAACAGGCTCAGCCCCACCCCTTGCTGCTGCTGCTGCTGCTGCCGTTTCAGAGCAGTGACCCGGTTGCCTACTAGAGAAGGGGGCCGGGGTCGGGGTCGGGGTTGCTCTGTTCCTTCTGGGCCGATGGAAGAGAATCCAGCCTCCCTCCGCGGAAAAGAACAAGCAGAAATGAAGGCTGCTTCAATACTAGAGATACTATTCAGGAGGAGGAGGTGGAGGTGGAGGGAAGGGGTCATCTTCTGGACTTTCGTTTTCTTTTCTTTCGTCAACAGAGGGGCCGTCAGACTCAAGAATCTGCCCTCCGTGCTCAGCCCCCCCTAACCCTTCTATTCTGGCAGGTGGGTGGAACACTCTTCCCTGCGATTTGTTCTTCTGCTCCCGTCTAGTCTGTTCGTCTGGGGACTCCATTCGACTCAAATTAGGATGCAGTGGGTGTCCATCATGTTCCCAAGATCGTTTTCTTTCCCCTTCTGGCACATGTGAAGTTCCTCTCTCTTCTTCTGCAAGGGGCCCTGACGCATTCCATGCGCTCACCTCGGAAGACAAAGGCGCACTGAGGGTAAGGTCGCAGCTGTCTTCTGCTGGGAGATAGAAGGGAGAACACTGAGTGGGCGTGTCATAAGGGGATGAGGGGTCCACGAGGGCATCTCACCCCCCGAGCTCTCTCTCTTCTCCCTTACTCCCCCCCCCCCTTCCCCCCTCTACAGCATAGGGGGAGGAGCCCGACCCAACAGTAGTGGAGCTTAGAGGGCTTCTGCTTCCGGCAAGTAGCCACACAGCGCCTCCCTGCTGGGTGCACGTGATTGAGGTAGAGGACATGGAGGAAGGAGAGGGGGGAGGTGGGGCAAGAGGAGAACGGTGACCAACAGTCACGCCGACCGCAACAGGGTTCATCATCTGTACAGACACAGAGAGAATTAAATTAAAGAGCGCAGAAAGTGATGCCAGATATCAAAAACGCTCGTCATCGACGAATTGCACAACTCTGACTCCACAGAGAGGAGAGGACTGAAAAGGGTCGGCTCTGATTTTTTTTTTGCTCTTGCTGTACCACCTTTCTGAGCTCGGTATGGACAGAAAGGAATAACTTTCGACGTCATTTTTTTTTTCCTGAAGAGCGTGCTACTTACTCTTTGCGTCCTTTTGTCGTAGCCAACTAAGAAGAGAAATCTGAATGGATAATTAAAAAAGTGTTCCATGTGCTGTGTCTATTTTGCATCTTGCCTGTCAACCCCTGCCACACACGCCTAGATGGAAACACAGACAGATGCAGAGTTAAGCTTCTACGTACTCACATGATGCACTTACGCAGACACATTTAGAACAAGGCCACAGTGCCTCCCCCAGGTATATACTCACTCTCATCTGTCGACCCGTCTTTCCACACACAGTCGGTCATTTTTTTCCCTTTTTCGCTTATTCATTGACCGACGATTCGCCCCAGAAAGTCTCTGAATCACTTACGGAACCAAAAATGTTTACGCACATACTCTTTTATTCAGACTGCGTGTATCATGGACAGAGACAGCCTGCCTACCACCTAGTCAGACAGACGGACAGACAGACAGGCAGGCAGACAAACAAAACAAAAAGGGAGACTCACCTTTGACTTCATCTCTTCCGTCAACTGCCAGCAGTCAGAAAAGGTGAAGAGAGACGAGACCCCTTTGGGCGTATCTCTCTCCTTCCGCCTCTCACTTTTGGATCTGCGTCGCATCCCTCTCCTCTGGCCTGTCTCTCCAGCCCCCCCTTCTGCCCCCCGCACATCTCCCCTCCGAAGGGATGACCGTCGCAGGGCGGGAGGAAATTCAGAGAGTTCGTGTCGTGTCTTCTCTTCAAAAAACAGAGAAGAAGCTTGCTTTGAGTCCACCTCAAGACGGCCTCGTCCTCTCCGTCTAGAGGTTCTCCCACCCCCCACCCATCCGACAGTCGTTCCTCTCGGCTCTTTCCTCCCACACCCTCCAAGAACGCACTCATCTCTGATGTGCCCTCGAAAGCAGACCCATCTCCCGCCACTGCCTCGCCCTCACCCTGAGCCCCAGCTTCGAGGGAACGGAGAGTTTCGCTCTCGAAAGGCCGAAGTGAAAAAACGCTTTCTGCCCTCCCCTGCGGCTTGAGAGGCAATCTGTTGTACGCATCTCTCTGCTTCTGAAAAGCCAAAGAGAAAGTCTGCTTTGGTGGGAAAGGTTTGTGCAGAATCATGGATGAATGAGGCGAGACTAGAGGTGGAAGGGGGAGAGTACTCATGTGAAATGGAAAAGGGAGGTGGATGGATGCGCCCGGGTGCCCGTGAAGGACGGAAAAAAGATAATGCACCTTCGACAACAGAAACTTTCAAGTAGTCACCCGGACGAGAGCGGGAACCATTTCCAATACAGTTTAGCTTTGCCTCTCTTCTGCATGCGGACTTGCTTAGTGACTTCCTTCCTTCTTCGGTTCTTGGCTTCGTTCCATCCGAGTTTCCTTCAGACCCGCTTTTTTTCTTTCTTTCTTTCTTCCTTCCTTTCTTTCAGTGCTTCCTTCCCCCCTCCCCTCTCCATCAATGGCTGTCCCCAACTTCATAAGGGACGCTTAGCCTCCAACTGTCTGAAAATTGCGCAGCTCATCTAGGGGATCCCTTTCCCAAACCCAAAACTCACCGGATACAGATCAAGAGGGCAAACAAGTGGAGAGAGGACGCGTGCATGGAAAAGCAATCCTGCATGTATGCAGTGCATAGGAAGGAACGCGGCAGGCACATGTAAAACGTCTGTTTGGACAGCGTGAAGGGGAATCGAATGAAAAAGGCGCATCGAATTCAGGGACGCGGATGCACACAGCACCATCCAGTGCCTGCGTGGTTTCTCCCCTTTTCCCATACCCTTTCATCGTTTCTTCACGATCACCTCACTTCATTTTCCCCCAGTCTTTCTGCCCATTCCTCTGCCCTGCTGATCTGGCTGGGAAATGTGCATTGAAGATCCATTGCTACGGACCGGGTTGCCAGCCTCCCTGGCTGTTCATCTCTGGTTGCTCTGGGCTCCACCACGCTTGCCTTTCTCCTTCACTCGTGCCTCGAAGAACCTGCTTGCACATCACCAGCAACGCAGAGGAATACAGTGGAAGAACAGGAATTTGTGTGCACGAGATCAACGGATTCCAAAATGCAGTAAGCGCGGGCATCGTAAACAACAGTGCGACGGTGCACAGCGAATGAGGATGATGCACGCACCGATCTGGCCAGGGACTCGTCTGCTGTCATCGATGCCGTTCCTGTAAGTGAGGCGACGGCATAACTGGTCGAATTGCAGCAGCATCTGGGATCAGAAGGGGAAGGCGATTGGACCATCACTTGCGCTCTCTCGAAAAATGGTGCGTGGGTGTTGCGGGGAACCTGTAGGTCTCTCTCTCGGTGAAGTAGTCCTCTGTTTCTCTCAAAAACTGTGGTGGAAAATTTTTTCAAGCAAGAAACTTCAAGGCATTTCCCATTGTCTTCCGCACTATCAATCATGAGATGGGATCGACGAACGCAGCATTCCTTTAGTCTCTGCTTTCAGCCATGCAACAGATATGCCCAAGCATGAAATTATGGATAGGGCATACGACTTTCTTGAGAGCGCCGGGAAGGCAGCCAACCATGGCACTCCTTCTTACTTCTCGCTTCTGCTCTGACTCCGTTTTGCAACAGGGACACTTCGAAGCAGCATTTCTGGTTGCTGAAAGAGAATTATGAGTCGAGAAAATCCTCCTCAAAACCAACGACATGATGATATGCCAGGCCCCGCGCGCGGAAAGCTAGCGAAGCGGGGGGCATGCGCATGCATGCACTTACGAAACAATTACTTCAAGTCCGACAAAGGACCAGAGAGACATGCACTATATTAATATAAAGATCGAGGAATTCTCCCGCGAAAGTGCATGCCCCCCGCTTCGATCGCATTCCGGGGCCACCTTCGAAGCTGCAAAGCTTCACTAACCAATAGACTGCATGTGCGCTTTTACTACAGTCACGCTGGTTGTTCTATGCTTGTAAAAGGAAATCAGCACTTTTGATGGAGTGTCATGGAGCCGAACCGATCATCTTCATGCGCGAGTGATCTTGTGAAAGTCTACAGAGACGAAAAACGAGGGAGCTCGCAGTGCCGATTTCTAGAGACGGGAATCGTCTTAAACGACGTCTTTCAGTTTGTTGAAGGAGAAGCACGCTGTTTCGTTAATCAATTTGAGTCATGGGAGGTTCAGGGTCGGTTAATGTAGGTGTCAGACTCCACCAGCAGACGTACACTGCTGGTGATACAGTGCGGGGGACAGTATACTGTCAGTGCAGCCAGGAGACGGCAGCTTCTCAAATCTCCTTGACCTTTCAGGGTAAGGAGAGCACTTACCTAGAGTGGACCGAGTCCCGAGGGACGGGCAAGGACAGGAGGACCGTCACTCGCTCCGCAGAGGACTATCATCTGTTCCTGCAGCTCGTGTGCCCTGTGTTCTCCCCCCCTGGAGGACGTCTCCTCCCAGGACAGTATGAGTTTCCCTTCCAGATCACCTTACCCCCCTACCTTCCCTCTTCCCTGACCTGGCACAAAAGGTACGGTGACAAAGCATCTTTCTGGATCTCTTACAAAGTGAAGGCTAACGTCATTTCTTCTAACGGAAGGGAGAGTACTTCTTCGAAGCTCGACTTTCAAGTTGTAGCTCGGCCCAGGCCCCAGATTTTGGGCCACACCCCGAGTCACTTCGTTGAACCCGACACTCAGGATGTCAACGCAGGCTGTTGTATCAATCAAGGCTTCATGGTCCTTGGAGCCAAAAGTGACTGTGTCCAAGTGCAACCTGGTGACATCTTCTCAGCCAGTGTGGCATTTCAGAATCAGTCTACTACCAACATTGACAGTGTGGATCTTGTCATCAAGCAGCAAGTCGAAGTGAGAGCAGGGGGGAGACGGAATGAAGATAAGGAGAAAGTGGGAAAGGCACAGAAGCCAGGGCTTGAGCTTGGCAGTGCGACTGCACGCCTGGAGAAAAAAAAGAGTCACAACTCAAGGGAATTAGTCACTTCCACCGCCCTACAGGATCTCTATAAACAGCTGCAGAGCGGTAACTGTCCCCGTCTCGATGTTCCCCTTGCCCCCCACACTCTTCATTCCTACGCAGGTTCTCTCATTTCTGTCTATCACAAAGTGCATGTCGTTCTCAAAACCCCGACATGCATCGATGATGTCAAGGTCAAATTCCCTCTGCATGTCTGTAGCATCAGTGGCCAAGCACCCCCACCCCCGTTGCCCACCGCCCCGCCTCCCAGCACTAGCACGACCCCCCAGCCCAACGCACTCCCGCCGGGATGGAATCCTTCTGTCCAACCGGTTGTTCTTGACATCGACGCCGCCACACCCAGCACAGCACCCACCGCCCCCCCTTCCCCCGCGCCCCATGCAGGCACTCGCCTCAGTTTCCCCACTGGCAGTGCCCCCCCCTTCAGTGCCCCCATGCAGTCTCATCAGACCGCCGTGCTGGAGGGGTTTCAGTGGAGCCTGGAGGGGATCTGCCGGGCCCTCCGCACGTCCGTTGATGCGAGGGGCACTACGAACAGGTTCGTCAGTGATCCCCGAGGCAGGAGCGTGGTCGTCTCCCTCACGCCTGTCTCCTTCGGACGTATGGTGGGCTCTATTTCGATTCCCATGGACCGCCCTGAGTCAGCTTATAATTTTGGGTATGTGTTGAGACATGAGGGAAAGGGGTTTACGTCTGACCACATTGTGAGTGCGATTGCGAACGAGGAAGACATGAAGGTCGAACTTGTGAACAAGTTGGCGCCTCTCGCCTCTGATCTGCCGGCAAATAAGGACAGGGTGCTGAAGCATCTGAGCACCTTCCAGCAGTTTTTGGTTGAAGACGTCATGCAAGGGGTTTGAATGGGGGGGTGAGAGAGAGAAAGAGAGCAATGTATTCAGTGATAAAGCATGAGGGGGGGGGTTGTTGTGACTTCTCTTTTTTCTTTTTTTTTTGCATGGTTGAAGTAGCGTTCTGTAGGCGTTGAGGAAGATACGGAAGATGAGTGGTGCTTTCTTTCTGTTTACTCTTAATTGCATGCAAGGATCGATGGTTCCGAGGGGATTTTCGTGGTTTTGTGCATGGACGATGGGGTTGATCTTTTGGCAACAAGGCAGCAAGTGAGAACAGCTAGGAAGAACTGACTTGAGGGAAGTTGGAGAGGAATGAACGGAAAAAAGGGTCTGGCATGAAAAGGCCGGTGGAAAGAGCCGCCCGAAAAGTAAAGCAGAAAGAGCGAAAAGAACACGTACCGATCGACGAGAGTAAGGTGCGAGGATTGAATCTGACCGCTCGAATCTTTCAAGTAGAAGCAGAAAGGAAGAAAGACGGACAGAAACGCAGAGAGGAAGGTCGGGGAGGGGGAGGGGAAATAAAAGCCGAAGGAAAGAAATGAACGAAGGAAAGAAAAGGGAAACAAAGAATGGAAGGCTTGTTTGTTCGATTGAGGAATGATGAAAGTTCATTAAAGGAGTGGCTACGTAGGCTACGTCAGTAACAGGTCGATGAGCGATCGAGTGAGTGAGTTAGTGAATGATATGCAGCTTCTTGTGTTCTGTTGTTTCTTTCTAAGACTTTCTTGCTGGGCTGTATATGTTCGTTTTTTTTCTGTCGTTCTGTACATTTTATGATTGCTGTTAGTTTTCCTCCTAGTTTTCCTCCCCTTATTATCAAACAGCCTCTAGAACAGCCTCTATATCGATAAACGCTTCAGATTATTATTGAAATTAATCCTTATACAATCGGAAGTAGAAAAGTTTGAAAAGATTCTGAAGCATCCTAGTTTGAATTAAGTATAAATCAAAGTGAACTACTGGTGTAAAGAACCGAACTGCATCGATCGTGCGTTGCCGCCGAACGCTAGACGCCTAATAGTATTTTATAGGCCGATAGCGATGGCGTATGATGATGATGATGATACAATATTATACATTGGTCCCTGGAACTATAGTGTGTCACACTAATTTTAATTAAAAACTTCTCATTGATTCAATTTATTCAACTGCCAGTGTGGTAACTGATCTGTGAAAACAATAGTAGTAGATCGTTTGTTGATGCTCATATAAATGCTGTTTGGTGCGGCTCTACAGGGTCCCGAAGGCTCGTGCCTGGATCTGGAAAACACGGCAGGGTGGGCAGGTCTCGAAAGGTTCTGTGCGACAGGGTGGAAGGGATCTGAGTGGGGTCTCCGGAAGAGATGTGCGGCAGGGTGGAACGGATCTGAGTGGGGTCTCCGGAAGAGATGTGCGGCACGGGGGCTGCGGAAGATTTGGCGGGCAACGTACGAGAAGGGTTTGCGATGTCTGCGGACGATCTGGGAGACAACGTGAAGGGATCTGCAGAAGATCTGCATGGTGGATAGGGTGGGGGGGGGTCTCCCGAGGATCTGGTGGGCAAGTTGAACGTTGGGGGTCTCCCGAGGATCTGGTGGGCAACGTTGGGGGTCTACGGAGGATCTGGTGCATCGGCAACGGGGGGGGGGCTCGAGAAGATCTGGTGCATGGGCAACGTTGGGGGGGCTCGCGAAGATCTGGCGGGCAACATTTGGGGGTCTGCAGAGGATCTGGTTCGTGGGCACCGTGGGGGTCCGAAGTCTACCAAAATCGGATCGGGGAGGAGCTGACCGATTGCGTGCTCCCAGCGGTAGGTTCCGGCTAAATTCAAATCCGAGGGGCAGGGTGAGGGGGTCTGCAAACGATCTGAGGAAAGGAAGAAGAAAGCAACAACAAATGCCCAAAAATGCACTGTGCAGCCTCAAAAAATGGGGGGCGTACCTGCTTGGCAAATGTCCCGGTAGGCAGTGAAGCCCTGCTCGTCCGAGCCGAAATACCTTGATTCGTAGGTCTGCACATTCGCGCACAAATAGGGGTGAAAAAACACATTTTGCTTGAGCATTTTCGACGGAAAAGGGTGGGTGGGAGTCTGCTCTCGCTCACCTTTCGGGCACTCCTCCATCTGCCAGGCACAACGGGGGCGTGTAGCTCCGTCGCCCTTCATGCCCCCTTCCTCCAAAACCTGTACCGGTGTACCCGACCTGCAGTCAATTGAGAAGACGCCATGCGTGCCCGTCAGAAAGAAAAGCCAAAAGAAGCCCATGCAGACTAAAGGCTGCATGCAGATGCAGATCGACCCTCACGAAACGACGGCAAACAGCTAGGCAGTACAAGCTCCGTCTAGGAGCAGAAGACCCGTACGTCGTACGCCGTGCAGACAGCACAGAAGAGACTCACCCCCCACTTGCGCAGCGATGAACTCCTTGCCCCCTCTTGTCCCTCCCCCTTGAAGTCCATGTGTGCTCCGGTCAATTGCAGTCAGTTGGACACAATGAATCAAAAGGGCAAACTCAAGCGTGGCATCGAGAGAGACTCACCCTGATACGCGCCGCCTCGTCGTCTTTCCACTGGCAGGGAACCCTGTTCGCCCCCTGGTGTCTTCTTCCACGCCCTTCTCTGCCGATCTGCAGAAGAAAAGAGTACACAAATGCAGCCCCACAGCCCATGATCAACGCACAGGTTGTGACACCTTAGCGAACAGCCTAGCGAACAGCAGCCTGGTGCTTCTGCTTGACTGCTTACACACACAAAGGAACTGACCTCCATCCCTTCTGTTTCTTCCGCGAAAAGCAGCTCTTCAGCATGCGTCTCTCGCATCGTGCGGAACCCCGTGCACTTTTTGCGTGAATCAGATCTCGAAGGAAGCACGCAAGGCACCACGTTGTGTCCGCTCTAGGTGCCCGCTGTCTACGCAGCAGCTCGTCACCGTGCTCCTGCACCAGACAATAGAGCTTACGGTGCAATAGACCTCTCACGATGTCGCTTCGGGACTGACTCTGACGAAAAGGTTGTTTGAAAGAGGTCTACGAAAGGATTCGGCTGCCGTCTCCTTAATCGATCTCGCGATGAGCTGTCTTTCAGGAACCAAAAGATGAGACTTGTTTGCCAGGCTGAAAAGTCGAATGACGTGGAGTGCTTCTCGAAATCTTCATTCGAGGACAGCCTACTGCGTCACTCAAAGCCTCAGGAAGTGAGTCCACGATAGCCCACGCGATGCAAAGCTAGAATGCGGGTGAGTGTGTAGACGGGCGCGACTAAAAAACCCAGTACGGGAGTCGGCCCGCGAAGCGTAAAAAGTGGGAGCCCCCATGCAACCGAGTAATGGGCGGCCCATGGCGGCCCACAGCCCCCGAACCGAGTAAAAAAAAATGGGCGGGAGCTGCATAAGTAAAAAATGGGGTCTACCTGCGTGGAGATGCGTCACAAGGGATTTTCCCACGACTCAGCATGATCGTCCCTCCTGACGATGTCACCGTGCGGTCTAGTGCGGTCGCATTGGACGACTTTGGCCGGCCCATGCCCAGGAGAGTTGACGGATTCCATCATGTCGACGTTGCTTCTGAAGTTCGAAGGTGTGCAGATCATTGATGAGTGTGGGATCCCCTAAAAACTAACCTTTGAACCACTATTTTTATACGCGTTCTGGTAGATCGAGATAGTTGAAATCGAGGGCTAGTATTAATTTAATACTAAAGTCATCATGCAATATAACCTTGATACGTTATACATTGTGAAAGAACTGTTATGACTGGCAAATAATATATAAATACTACTACAAATACCAGTACAAGTACATTACATTCATTTAATTATATATATATATATATATATATATATACATAACTATGACACACCATCATCGCGCCATCGCTATGAATATCCAGAGCTAGCTAGAAAAGTCTGGGGAAAAATTGTGATTTTTTAGGAACATGTATGGATGTATGTTACTATCTATGTATGTATATATATGTAATAATATATATATTATATATATAATATATATATATATAATTACTAATATATATATATATCGGACATTGACTTAAAGTTTGTTCCTAGCGTCTGGCCTATACGTCTTTCATCTCTTCCCTCTGTCCTGATTACTGCTCTCGCTACTAGCTCTCTCTCTCATACGACCTCATACTTGACGCTCCTCCATCTGAATGCCTTCTTCAGCGTTTGCTAAGTACTTCCTACCCCTCAGTCATAACCAGTGCACTATATATATTATATTGATTTTAATTCTAAATGAAATCATGTTTTAAAATTGATTTTAAATAAATAAGTTCAAAACCAAACTTTTAAGACTAGCAACGCCTAAGACAACGCCATGCAATCAACTTTAAGCTAGAGTTTAACTTATTAAAATAATACTAATGTGTAGTTAGTTCAATAGTTGTCTGGTCTCTTACTAAACTAATTTTTTGAAAGTTAAAATATAATGAACAAACTATGATGGGACCTATTTACGAAACTACAGGCTGAGATAGAAGCTAAGTCCCATACATTTTATGAACAATCTTATGAACTAGTTTTTTAGTATATGAATATTGCACGTCATATACAACACAGCTGACATACAATATACAAGTTGAAGTAGGACACCTATGCCATTGCTGCTATGATTTCACAAACCTGGCCGGGCAAGCCCGTTTCTATTTTTCGAGTCTATATATAATTAAGTTTAAAAACTGACAACATAACACACTTTGTTTTTATTTGTGCAAGTCAGGTATGAACCGACTCAACGTATACATCCACATGGTACTACTGCTCGATCAAGAAGGAGTTTTCCATGCGACATTTCATTTCCAACAAATTTGAATGCACCGCCGCACCGGCCCAGTATGATTTGCTTTCCATTTTTTTCTTAATTACAACACTTCCCGTGCCTGGTGCAGTGCAATGAATCCTCCAAGGTCTCTGGTGGCCTGCCGATACCGCTCTATGCGAGCAAGCTTGCCCACAGCCAGAGCAGCATTCTTCCGAGCATCCCCCAGTTCCTTTCGCACGGCATCGATGGAGGGAGCCAAGAAAGGCTTCAGATCGATGGCGCGCATCAGACTGCACAGAGATGGAAAGGGAAAATGCCGGTGAAAAAGGAGGGCAAGAGGATATGACATGCCAGTGGAAGGATGGTTGGAGGCGAAGAAGAAGAAGAAGGAGAAGAATAAGAAGAACAGACGGGAGAGACAAGTCTTGGACCAGAAAGAAAGAAAACACGACGTACGAGAATGAAAGAAAACCCTCAAGAAGGAAGCATGGTTCGTCTTTCCTTTTCTTTGTCAGCCAGCCAGAGTATTCCCTTTCCTCATACTTACCGATGATACGCGCTATCCGCCTTGCCCTCTTTCTCCTTCTCCTTTTGTTCCGCCTCAACTGCTGCCTCCTGTGCCTCCGCAAGGCGTTGAATGAGGAGACACACGTTGCCTCTGAGCATCGATCTCCCTTTGCACTTCTCCTTCTCCCTCACATACTCTTCTGCTCCGATTTTGGCAAAGAACTCCTTAATCAGAGACACGAACTGCGGCAGAAACCCCCCAGTCGACTTGGCGTCTCCAGACTTGGAAGAAAACGCCTGCATCAGGCAGAGACGAGTCATTGGAAGGGCCACTGTCACCAGCGTTTCTCTCTCTTTCGGGGACCCCTCTGAGGAGACCCCCCTTCCCTTCCCCCCCGCGATCACGTTCTGGAGGTTCGCTATCCACTTCAGAGTGCTGTCATGAGTACACGCGAGGAACTCCAGGAGACAGAATTCCGAGGCAAGCAGCGTCAGGACGCGCAGACCCACATCGGCGAGCTGCAGAAAGGAATTCTTGGTTTTCGTATTCGTTGAATACATACGTCGTGAGTAAATCTGCTGATTGACCGGTAGACTGAGAAGGAAAAAGGCCAAGGCTGTGCAAATGATGTGGGAGGGGACGAAAAGCATCCTATGTTTTGAAAAAAAGAAAGAACTACGCGTGTAAGGTGCATGGACCGTTCGTTCAGGAAAGCATGTCAGTCACACGTCGAACCAAAACGGACCGCAGGACAGCCCTCACGAGTCAAAGTCTTACAAACATGCTCACAAGCATAGAAGCAACACCAGCCAGGCAAATACAGATTCACTCTCCAACCGACGCCACGAAAAATCAGCAGCATCAAGGCAGACGGAGAGCACTGATCGACTGACTATAACCAAGTGAGGAAGTGATGCATGCCTTGGCACACAGCTAAAGAAAAAAGAAAGCCCCAAAACAGACGCAGTAGGCAGACAGAAAAACGGAGAGAAATCGTAAGCACCCATCCCTCCCACCTTCGAATCCGGATCTCCTCGGGGACTGACGGCATCCCGCACCTCCCTTATAGCGGCATTCACAAGCGCACACTGGTTGCCCAGCATTTGCGTGAATTCCTGCTGTCTCTGCTCCTCGCTTCCTGCCCCTTTCTGTTGACCCTTTTGTCTTCCAAGTTGGACCTGGAGCAGTCTGAATGCCGCATGCATCGCGTGAGTCCGTGTGAGCACATGAGAAGCCGAGGAGAACAGCAGCACCGATCTCAACGCACCATTGTCGTCTGAAGCAAACAGATCGGCACACGAGACCTCTGCTCCTTCTGCTTTCTTCTCTCTCTGCGACTTTGCAGAGGAGCCCGAGGCCTGTGCCTGTGCCTGTCTGTACAGGAGGTTCACAACGATACCCAGGAGCTTCGCTGTCACAGGGCCCCCTGTATTTACGAAGGCCGTCTGCGAAGAATGTTGGAAGGGAAGGAACGGAATGAAAAGTGCCGACAGAAAAGAATGGTATCTGACTTGATCGATTTGTTGCATACTGCTAAAGAACAGATCTTCGTGACAACATTAAAATGCTTTCTCGAGATTTTTCCGAAAACAAAGGAAGAAAGACAGGGGGGAAGGGGGGGAAGGAAAAAAAAAGCAAGAAGGGAAGAAGCAAAGAAAGACAGAAAGAAAAAAAAAGAAACAAATAAAGAAAGACAGAAATGTTACTCAATAATGAATGAGGGGTTCTAAGTGCAAATCTCGTCCTCCAACTCGCTTTTAGATTTTCCGGTGCCTGGCCCCGTTCCGTCAGGAGACACTTGCACTTTCTTCCTTCCTCGTCGTCTCTTTCTCCTTTTTCCTCCCTCCTCCATCTTTTCGGCTATTGAATGTCCTTCCCTCATCCTGCCACGCACTGCCCCTCTCGCCACCCAACCGCCCTCTACTGACCCCCAAAGGCGTCTGCTCAGCTGCAAAGCACTTCACGAGCCTCTCGCCGCTCTCATGCTCGAGCAGGCCCCTCAACGACTCTTCCTGAACACCTCACTCAGGTCGCAGGCAAGCAAGTTCACAGAAGTCAGTCAGGGCATGTTTGCTCGTGGACGATGCTACTGAGAAGTCTCTCTCTGCACCACTTCAATGTATTGTTAATGCATGCATCTCTCTCTCTCTCTCTCTCTCGTGTGTGTGTGTGTGTGTGTGTGTGTGTGTCTGTCTGCATCCAGCAGTGCGTCCGTCTATCTTTCTGCCTGTCTCTGCGTCTGCGTGTCTGTTCGTTTGTTTGTTCCCCGTCTGTTTGTCTCTGTCTGTCTGGTCCCAACACCCTGTTTGCTTCTCTCCTCCTTTCCCTTCCCGTACCTACCTGAGTGCAGTTGAGGAGAAAAGAGAGAGCGTTGTCGACTTCCATGTCTCGCTCCTGTCTGCCATCCATGGCGCTCACTCCACTCAACCAGCAGGCAAAAGAAGCAACCAGAGACGCGGCAGGGGCCTTCGTTGCCTGTCCTCCTGTTGTCTTGGTCAGAGTCCGACGGAAGTGCGGCTCGTAGCTCAGAGACACGACAACTTGAGACATCACATCTGCACCTGCAGAGAAGATAACCACACACAGCGAGAACAGGCAGAAACAGACTGGCTGACAGAAAGAGATATTGCCCAGCACTGAATAACTACTCACGGTGCTTTGCACTGCTCATTTCTAAAGCTTTCGCTACCCCCCACTTTCCTCTGGGGCCGCATTGGGTTGTCCTCTCTAGTTGACTCGCTGAGACGAAAGTGCAGACAGGCATCAGCTGTTCTCCTGCAGATGAAAGGGGAGTTCAGACCTTACACCTGCCAACTCACTTCAGAGAGAGCACAGAAAAAAAACTACACACGGTAAGATCATGATCGCCCTCCTTCCCTCCCTGAATGACTGACGGACTCTTGGCTGCTGCTGTGAGCTGAGGGGCCAGTTTTGCTCCCTTCTTCTTCTTTCGGGCTCCTGCAGCATCCGTCGCCCTCGTCATCTGCCTCTGCGCAACAGCCAGGCAGATCTGGTCCAAGAGAAACGAGGGTCCTAGAAGAGACAGAGAGGAGGCAGAGGAGACTGCAGCAGTCTCACTTGGTGTCTGGGCACACAGGAAGCTACACAGGCTTTTCTTTCCTCCAACACTCCGAGACAGACACGCAACCACCTGCACACACACACACACACACACACACACACACACAAAACAGAAAGTGAGAAAGAGACAGAAGAGCAAGGAAACCATGGAGCTGGGTGGGTCAAAATTCTTCATCGCGTCCTCTGGAGGCCGGTCCAACACTTTCTGTCGGAAAAAAACGTGAAAATGAGAAGGTACCGTGCCCAAAACCCCTCCAGCCACCCAAAAGGAACCCCAGCTACCTAAGTGAACCACCGATGCAGCCAAAATCCAAGATCACGAGTCACAAACAAATGCAATCTGCGAAACGGACCCACCGAGGCAGCGCTGTCCGTGCCTTCCCAAGGGAACAGAGCCAACTCGACCAGAGGACGCACAGCCCATGAGGCCACGCCCCCTGTGCCTGTCACCAGACAGGCCCCGCTCCCCTCAGCATCGTCATGGTCCAGGAAAGCGAAAAGTAGGCGGAGTGCCCTAGCGGCAGCCCTACTTTCATCAGGGCTGTCTTCGTTTCGTCTCTCAACCTCCCGGCTCATCTCATCGAGGAGGACCTCTCCCGATCGGCCGCCTTGTGAGTTATTGCTGGCAACGGCTCGTCTGAGCTTGTCGGCAAACTCTTCCACCACCTGCCGGGACACACAGACAGACAGACAGACTGTATGTTTCTTCTTCTTCTCCCGACAGACAGACAGAAAGGGACAGACCCTCTTTAAGAAACTTTATTGAAGTCCCGCTCATCGGCACGCATTTGACAAACAGGCAGACACATGCTTTTGCGTTTCATTTAGAGTTTCTTCACAAGACAGAGAAAAGGAGCGAGAGAGTCAAAGCCGCAGAGAGTTGATGAATGATGGGGTCCAAACAAGAGAAACGAAGATCAGCAAAGAAAAGAAACCGACGGCGAAACCGCTTCCCAAGACATACATCGGGTGGCCGAAAAAGAATGCAGAGCCGGGTCTTTGATAAAAACAAGTGGGAAAAGAAAAAGAAGTCCGCAGTCAGGAAAGAGACGAAGCAGAAAGGAGCGCGAAAAGCGACACGACGTGCGAGAAATGAAGAAGAAGCAAAGCGGACTGGAGAAGTCAACGAAAGTCTCACTTACCTTCAATCCATGCGAAAGACACGATCTGGCACTTCCGGTTGAGTGCAGAGTGAGCGTGTGATGTGCGAACCACACCCTCGCTTCTGGAGAGGACTGAAGACATTTGACAGATTCCTCAAAGGACTCGTTGGAGAGACGAGCAAACAGACGCAGGGGCGAGATCTTCGGACCTTCCTTCAGCCCCCCCGGGAGAAGAAGGGACTTGAAAGATTCCACTGTGGGTTTTGCCCCCCCTTCCCTCTTCGCACTCTCTCTCTGTCCCTCTTCCTCCACCCCACCTTCTTTGTTTTCCGTCTCTTCTTTGTTTTCCGTCTCCGCCTTCTTCAGCTTCTCCAGGTCCTTCTGCGCTCTCTCACATGTCTTCAACGCCGTCTCTGCCTCCTCGTTCCCTGGCATCAACACCAGGGCCTGCTTCAAATCCACAGCAGCAGCATCCCACCTGCAGAGCGCGCGGGAGGCCGCAGCTCTCCGTAGAAGGGCCTTGAAGCACAGGTCCTGCAGGCAGGTAGGCACATACACACGCACACACACACACACACAGACATACAAAAACAGAAACAGACATACACACCAACTCGTACGCATGGAAAGAGCTGACAGACTATATCGTCTTTTCTTCACTTCACTTTTTCCGAATCGCTTCCTTTCTTTCGAAAAGAGCAGACAGACAGACAGACAGACAGACAGACAATACAGTCTTTCTTTCCCCTTTTCTCTTTCTTCTCTTCTGTTTTTTTCTTTTTTCTTTTGGCGCGCTCTCAGTACGGACAGACAGACAGACACACAGACGGACAGACAGACACACTTACATGCACACGAAGGGAACAAATTCCGTCGGCAGCCTCTCGAGACACCGCACGCACGCACATCTCTTCATGTCCCTCCATTGAGCTCTCTCTGAGAGAGAGACGGTCCCTCTTATTTTCGTTCGAACAGAGAGAAAGTGCTAAAAAAGGGAAAGCTCCACAGAAAACGACTGGGTACGTCGACTCAACACAGGCAGCACACGCACGAACACGACGCATACACTCCCATCGACCCTCCAAGGAAACCACCCTCTCACCTACCTTGCTGTTCTCGTATCCATCCTCGAAGACCTCACAGAGTTCTAGAAGAGTGGAGCAGGACGTGATGGCGTCCTCAAATTTCATCATCTTCAATTCGACCAGGGCCTTGTTGGTGTACAGCGACTTGTGGTCCTTCTTGTACGACAACCCTTCCTCGTAGTGTTGGAGGGCAAGAAACAAATCCCCCTTCTTCAACGCAGCGTTTCCGAGATTTTTGAATTTCTCTGCTGCCTCAAATTTCTGGGACCTCTTCTTTGCTCTGTCCTTGATGTCTGCCTCCATGGTCTTGAAGTTCGGGTCTTCAGAAGGCACCACCGGCTCCTCCTTGTCCTCATTCTCATCCTCAGAGGGCTCCCAAGTGTCCCACAACGAGTAGTTCGTTGGCCGTCCCGCACCCCCTATTTTCACGGTACTGCGCGTCTTCTTCCAAGCGTCCCATTTCTGCTTGCGGGTAAGGTGCTTCACTGCAGACGCAATTGAATGAAGAAGAGAAGAAAAAAACAGAGGTCAGCAGGGACCAAATGAAATCACTCTCCTGAGTTACCAAGGGCTTCGGAGGTGACGACAAACTCTCGCGCCCTTCTTTTCCAGTACAAAAAGACGAACAGAAAACGGAGCATCCCAACAATTTCCTGTCCGCGCAGAATGC
>JAHBMJ010005963.1:10391-17891 GCA_018398765.1 Chromera velia | reverse complement strand
GATAAGGTAATATTGGATAACTGCGCAGACTTCAAAACTTGCATGATCTGTTTGGTTTGACAGTACTTTGACTGACCTTGTACATGTTTTGTTGGTGCACCGGCCTCGCGGTTGAAGCGTGCAGGGACCGGGAAAAAAACATGGGTCGCGGTCCCGAAAGGCGTTTGTAACCTAAAATATAGGGAAAGTAAGTGGTGTGTGCATGGCCGAAGTCGCAGGAAAGTGCCAGGCCCGCCTTTAATTTTTCCTTTTAGTTTGGGCTACAGATACCGTGGCTGGGGGGCCACGGTAAAGCAAGAACGAATAATGTTACGAATTAAGTGCCCCCCAATGGGCCCCTGTTCAAACTTCTTTGCGAAAATCTCGATCGCTCCTAGTTTGGACTGTGGGACCCCGTTGACACGACTAGATTCACGTCTTAACGAAAGGTAATAAAAGGTAACTCCGTTAAGCCATATCAAAGGGGTACATTTTGCCTAATGCCGTATACTAGTAGCTGCTTCGCTTGCTTACGCAACATTAGGCGCACGCCCGAGGGATCTAATGGCCCCCACTTACCCCCACTATGCTGTATACGATTAGATCCCTCTTCGACAGTCTTCCCCCACCATCCATTCCAAAAAACCAAGACGGAATAGTCTTTCCTCAGTAAACTAAGTAAAACTAAGTTCACTATCCGAGTAGTCAATCGGCTTTACAGCTAAGGCGACGGATTAGAAAAAAAAAGCAGTGGGAAGGTATGTTTCTGTGTATACCTAGAATCTCACTCCTATCTACAGATAGAGCCTAGCCTCAGACGCATCAGCTCCAGTGCCACAAATCAGAGGAGCTGTAATGTTATGATATGTTATGCATTGGTCTGTTATTCGGATTCTTCAGATCGTGCGGTTTCTTTCAATTGAATCATTCTGACAGAAAATATATTGCTGTGCATGTATTTCATCTCTGAATTATCAAAAAGTCAGAGTGCGCGCGAAGAGTGAGCGGACGTACGTAGACAACATATGCATGCAAGTTTTATCATTCTGTACGTTCTTGCAATGCGAGCCTGCACCGCCGTACGGATTAACATTTTTACTGTCTCACACTGACAAGCACCCCCCGAGTTTTATTAATCTTGAAAGGATATACGAGCAGGCAGAATTCAAATTTAATTCAAACTTTATACCAAATTTGAATGCAAACTCATGTAGAATCAATTGTACCATGCACATGCAAGCGACCCGCAATTTCAGGTCGAAAGACTCTCCATCAAAGGATCGACAACAGAAGTCTAATTGACAGAAAGGTTCAAATAATCAACACACTTGATCTGTTCGACTTCACTTCAACACCCCCCATCTCTTCTTCTTGGTCAATCAGACAGACAACCTCTGTTCTCTACTTCAAAAAGTACTGCAGGCCTCGGAGATGTTTGACTCTCCATATGAGTCGTAGATATTATCCCAGATGGAGTAGTCTGACTGACTATCAGACCTATGGAGAGAAGCTGTCTTTATATTTTGAGCTTCCCCCTTCTTCTCCTTCTTTTCCTTCTTTTTGAACAAGGCGGCTGAGGCCTTCTTGTCTCTGGCTGCCTTGGCAATCAGGTCCTTGGTTGACATAGTACACTCAGGGTGGGTATGCCCAAAATGTCCACATCGGAAACACATAGGACCGAGTCCCTTCTCTTTGTCATCTGTCTTTTCTCTATCCTTCAAAGACACCACCTGCCTCTACACCTTCGGTCCCCTGCGAATGACTGCACCAGAGAACTCTATACCCACTTCTTCGGGTTTCACTTTCTCTTTCATCACTGCTCCACCCCCGGCTATGGCTCTGGCAGTACCCATCGCTTCCACCTCACTTCTTAGGTCTTCCAGGGATGGGAGGTCTCCAGTTCTCTCATAGTGTGTACTGACGAGTCGCCAGATCTTCTCTTGATCTTCACGTTTGAGTCCAGCAGCAAAGATGACAAGCTGCAAGAATCTATCAGTGGTGTAGTTCTACTTTATGACCTTGCTCTACTTCTCATCAAACTTGGGTGAGACGCGTAATCGGATTTATCTCCGTGTGAGTGCTAAACTTGATGAGGGAAAGTAATGCAGACACCAACTCGGTAACGATGCCCTTGCCATAGAACTTATCTAAGGCTGCCAACACAGTCTTGTACGTGGCATTGGGCACCTCAGTTACCGCGTCTACGATGTCGAAGAACTGTTTATCATCATTGCCTGCTTCAACTAGTGGTTGAAGCAATACGTTGTTGTACTTCTTCTTCTCAGAGCGGGAGGCGGTGTCAGAGTCGTAGTCGAACGAGTCGGCAGCCTCACTCTGAAAGAACTTCATCTTCTTCCGCCAACGGGGATACCCTGCCTTCTTCAAGAACTTCGGCACTCACAGGTCTCCCTTCGAAACAATCTGTTGCTTGGCAACAGACGGCCGGTCACCAGAAAAGATATCTCTACTGCTGGGAGTAGAGAGCATTCTATTTAGTTCCGGACCATTCATGCCCAGAAACGGATTCCTTACTCTTCTTTCTTCCCGGCCAGCACCATCTGCCAACTCTCTGTTTTTACCTAAGCCAGATGCTCCTTCTGTCTGTTTCAGAGTCTGTGTAATGTGTGAAGATGAAGACATTTCAACAACGCTTCAGAAAGAAAGAATAACAGTAACGGACAGTAATCGCCCGAATGGAAAGCAACCATATGTTACTGTGTATACCTAGAATCTCACTCCTATCTATAGATAGAGCCTAGCCTCAGACGCATCAGCTCCAGTGCCACAAATCAGAGGAGCTGTAATGTTATGCATTGGTTTGTTATTCGGATTCTTCAGATCGTGCGGTTTCTTTCAATTGAATCATTCTGATAGAAAATGTATTGCTGCGCATGCATTTCATCTCTGAATTATTAAAAAGTCAGAGTGCGCGCGAAGAGTGCGCGGACGTGCACAGATAACATATGCATGCAAGTTTTGTTACTCTATACGTTTTTGTAACGCGAGCCTGCACCGCCATACGGATTGATATTTTTACTGTCTCACACTGATAGGGTGAGTTTCGGTTCATTTAGCAGAACTGCCAGAACAGACTATCGTCTTTCCTTTACTTTCCTTCTTCGTTTAACTTGTCTTCAACTACTCAACATCTCTTTTCTTACTTCCACATTTTTCTAAGCGCGCAGCAAATAAAACCGTCGCGGCTATTTTTTCTCTATTTTTCCCGCTTGCACGGGACGGCTCTAACGTTCCTGGTCGCGGGGGCGTTGGTGCCGCAAGGGCCAGGCCTGGTATAATATATTTCCAGTCGGATCTTGATTTCCGTGGCCCGGAAAGCGAAGCTGAGAGGGCACTTAACAAAAATTGCACCCCCCCAGACCACACGGATGGCTGCGTTCGACGTTTACAGAAAGATCTGACGCACGCCAAGCTCGGCCCCGGAAAGATAATTCAGCTGAGGAGGCACTTTCCAAATTTGAAGCAGGGGCAACAAGAATAAATTTCGCTTTCCGGGCCATTCGCACGGAGTGCGTCAGATCGTTTGAACGCACGGCTTCACTCCGCAAGCTAGGCTTCGCCTTCCACGCACGCGGTGAGTGTGCATGCGCTGATCCGTGCGAACATGTGCGAACCTTTGGCTCTGATCGCCTACAGCATCCCCATGCAGCATCCATCATGCATCCATCACAGCTTTTTGACTTGTATGTGACTTGTACAATTCAAGTCGGTCTCTTTGATCATTTGAATCTAACGCATTCTGAATGAGAACATTTTGGCTGTCCAGCACGCACACGAGGTGATCCGAAGAATTGACAGCATTCTTTCGTGACTGCCTGCCTGAGAGTGACCAGCGGCCCCTACTAGATCGGATTCTGTTGATTTGATTTTCTTTCACTCGAATCTGATCTTTTCATCTCAAGGTGTCGAGGTGTTGTTTCTCCAAGTGATCGTTCAGCCAAGCTCCCGTCTTCTTCCTACTTTCATCTGATCCAGGTGTCTCACAGGAGGGAAGAATGGCGCTGGTAAGTTGACACTCTTGCCTCGGAGGAGGGGAAGATGGGAACAGTGTAACCGGCTTTCTTGAGCAGAAAGGACTGACGTTTTCGGTGGAGACTGGCTGGCTACGTCCCACTTCAACATCCTCTCCTCCTGCCTTTCTCTCCTGTCTGCAGTACGGAAAAGCGGAGTACTGGGATGAGAGATATACAAAGTGGGTAATTAAGCGAGTGAGAGACAGAGGGCAGTGGAAAACCCGGAGACAACCAAAAGTGATCCAAATCCAATTTTGTGTCCTCTGTCGTGTTGTTGCTCTACAGGATTCTGTGTTCCTGTCCCCGCATTCAACTCTGACCCTTGCTGATCCAAGTGGTCCCTCATCTGCCTTTCACGTCCCTGTTTTGTAGCCCAGGTATCCGCCTTTGCTGCGTTGCTTCCCTGGTTGCCTCCCTCTGTAGTTCAGCCATACTTCAGCCAATTGGCTGTTTGACTCTGGTTTGATCTCCGTGCTTTTTTCTTTTCCAGACCCTGACCGTGTCCCCTTTTCGATTTGTTCCTTCACTGTCTTCGTGCTTGCGTCCCTTCCTGTATCCTCTCTGCTCCTTGTTGCTACAGAGATCCCGAGCCGTTCGATTGGTATCAGAGATGGGCGGGTCTGAAGGACACGATGATGGGAGTCCTCCAGCCCTCCCATCGAATCCTGAACCTCGGCTGCGGAAACTCAAGTCAGACAGCGCCCTGCCTGATTCGGATGCTTTCATTTATCCACTCATTGAATTATGATACGTTTATTCATTCCTTCGTCCATCGAATTTTCAGTTTGGCTGCTCTCATCTGCTTCACCATCTTCTCTGAGCATTTGATCTGAAAAGTGGAGGTTGCCTCATTTCAATTTGGCGTGCTTTTTCATGAAACGCCTCACTGTCTCGTCTCCCCTTTGGGTTGATGGTCTGTTCTAAGGGTCACTTTGTCTCCTCCTTATTCCACCCACTTGTGATCTGTCTGGGCGTGTTCAAAAACTCTGCAAATGCCAGAGTGGGTGCGTTCCAACCGTGGCCCCCCTCTTCTGCCTGATGCTTTCTCTCTTCACTCATTGTCGAGAGCTTTTCCCTGTCTTTGTGGGTGTGTTCCCTCCCTCTGTATATTTTTTTTTTCTTTGTTTCCCCCCCAATCCTGCAATTCCTTCCGCTGACCCTTCAGGGGCTCTGCGATTTACCCTTCTTAGTTTCTTTCTTTTCACACCTGCATGCCTTGGCCTTTGTCGTCAATTTTTTTGCATTGCACTTCATGATTCAGTCCCCCATCTTTCTTCTCGACCGTCTTCTTTCTCCCTTTCCCCTTCCCCCTTCCCCCTTACGCTTTGCTGTTTGTGCACTCACTCTCTGTCTTCTCTGTTGTTTGTGTTCAGGACTAAGCGAGGAAATGTACGAGGACGGCTTCCACGATATCACGAACATCGACATTTCCACGATCGTCATCAAGAACATGCAGGAGAAGTACCAAGACAAACCCGGGCTGTCATGTCAGCAGCAAGTCATGAAGGAGAAGGAAGCAGACAAAGATAGATAAACGGAGACGGAGACGGACAGAGGCACAGACAGACGAATGAGTGCGGGGCAGATAGGCAAAAGGGGTAGAAACCGGCAGGTGTACAGACAGACAAGTGGACGGACGGAACGACGTAGAAGCACAGACAGACTGACACAGGCAGGTTCGCGAAAAAGGCAGGCAGGCAGGCGGGTAACAGAAAGACGAAGAGATCGACAGCGAACGAAAGAATACGACTCACAGAGCGACATTCAGGCTTGCACCGCCGTTTTCCTTTCATCTCATACAGAGACGACAACCTTGATTGCCCCTGGCTGAAGCAGGAGAAACAAATTTGACAGTTGTTGACATTCTCTCTCAAGTTGTATTTTCCTTCCGTATCAAATCTCTTTCTTTCTCCTTCCTTGTCTCTCTTTCTCTCTCCCTCTCCCTCTCTCTACCTCTCTTTGTGCGTGCGTGCGTGCGTGCAGTCATGCAACTGAACGCACTGGACATGAAGGAGAAGTTCTCAGACGGTCTCTATGACTGCGTCATCGACAAAGGCACTATGGACTCCATTCTGGTCTGTCTCTTTTTGCGCTCTGTGTGTGTGTGTGTGTGTGTGTGTGTGCGTGTGAGTGTGTGAGTGAGTGTGTGTGTGTGTGTGTGTGTGTGTGTGTGAGAGAGAGAGAGAGAGAGAGTCAGTAAGTGTACCGGTTTCTTTGCGGAGATGAGTATCTGTATGTCGGGAGGAAGAGCGGTGGGAAAACTCCCTAAAAGAAAGAGGGGTCCACAGAGCAGGATTCGTCAAACAAGACTGTTTGCGTGCGTCAGGCTCTACTATTTACCACGATCCTATTCTTTGGTCTCAACAGAGAGTGGCTGAGCCTTTTCGCCAGGCGGGCAGCCTTGTTGGATTTCTTCCATCGCTTCAGCGATTCATTCGCAGAAGTCCGTCTTCGGTCAGTTTCTGCCTCTGTGCATTTGCATTTGCTTCCCTCTGTGCATGTGTTGCATGACTGTTGTCCCGTCTGCATGCAGTGCGGAGAGGGGTCCACCCACAACATCCAGACGATGCTGAGAGAAGTCTCTCGAGTCCTCAAGTCAGAGAGAGAGAGAGAGAGAGAGAGAGAGAGAGACTGAAGAGGGGAGGGGGAAGAGAAGGAAATGGAAAGGGCGGTAGAAAGCTTTCTCCTTTTTTGTTCTTTTTCTCGTTCTATCAAGAATGCCCAAATTGGAGAAAGGCAAGAAGGGAGAGGGGGGAACAGCGAGGATGAGAATCAACTCCGCTGTCGGCCTTCCCTTTGCTGTTGTGAGATACGAACGGGAGGGGGGAGGGGGGAACGGGGAGGGCGAGAGACATTCTTCATCTTCTCGTTTGTGGCGTCCTTGCGCAGAAGTGCGCTCAAAAGCAGTCGCGTCAAGATGAAAAAGAAGAGAAGAGAAGTGCAGTCGAACGAATTGTCTTTCCGGACTCACTTCTGTGAGGTATTGGATGCGAATGCAGGCCGAACGGGATCTACATCGTGATTTCATACGGGCAGCCCTCCTATAGAATGAGCTATCTCCAGGTAGGTCGGTGCGTTGGGCAGGAGTTTGATCCCCCTGTCTTTGTCTTCCCTTTTCTTGCTCCATTTTTTTTTCTTTCTGTGTTCTCTTCTTTTTTCTGATTTTTCCTTGATCAACCACCTGAAATCGCTTCATTGCCTCAACGATATAAATTTCTGCATTCGCGTTGCCCACTTTCATCGACTTCAATCCTTGCCCGTCTGGCCGTTTTTTATGTCTTTGAGCCTTCCCGCCGCTCTGGTGTGGATAAAAGCGTTGAGGTAAGACGGTCACCCCCTCTCGAACCCCCCATCCCGGGTCTCTCTCTCTCTCTCTCTCTCTGTGTGTGTGTGTGTGTGTGTGTGTGTGTGAGTGCAGCGAGCTGACTACGGCTGGTCTGGGTCCGTGTCTGTCCAGGCAGTGCAGAAGCCGTTGATGGGATTGACAGGT
>JAHBMJ010005962.1:6270-51244 GCA_018398765.1 Chromera velia | reverse complement strand
CCCCCCCAAAAGTCCTGAAAAATCAACACCTACAGACCATTCATCACGTGATTAGCGTCCATAAATTCCCCCAGCATCTCCGTACATATCTCCCGTCCAGACGTTGTAGTTGTTCGTGGTCGGACGAGCGTAGTGGTTTGTCTGGTAGTACGTGTTCGACGTAGCACCCCGGTTATCGTTATAGTTACCCATCACAGTTCCATAGTTCTGTTTCTCAGCCCCCTCGCTTTGCGCAGTGGTGGAGGCCCCCCCCTCCATGAGGACAGGAGTCTCAGCCTGAAAGCACACAGAGACAGGTTGAAGGAGCACAACGAGGGCGAAAAGAGTGTGGGCCTGTGGATCTGGATCAACAGGAAAAGGGAGAGAGGGAGAAAGTGCTGGAGATAAAACAAGTTGGCAAGATCGAAAACAGTACAAGAGAGACGACTGACTTGCTCACGCATAGGCCCCTCCACAGCAACAGCCTCTCCCTCCTGCTCCTCCTGGAGACGGCGACCCTGAATAACGCCGACAGGGCCGTAGTTGTTGCCGGTCCAGATGTTGTTGGTGTTGTAGTTCGGGCCGCTGTACATGTTCTGCGTGCGGTAGTCGTTGTAGTGTCCGCCGATGTAGTTGAAATTCTGTTGGCCAAACTTTTCGGTCTCGTCCTCGGTGGAGACGGCGGGGGACTCCTCAACTACGTTCTGCAAAGAAAAAACATTGCAGGGGGGGCGTGAGACCTCTGGAAGACCTCCTCAACGGATCGTTCCAAACCAATTCTCCGTTCACTGATCAAAGAGACAGAGGACTAACGGACCACCAGACGGCGACAATCTGGACTTGCAGTAAGGCGAACAAAACGAAGGAGGAGGAAAAACAGAAAGGACGACGGAAGGAAAAAAAGTGAAGGACGGGTTATGAACGAAAAACAACTGAGGAAGGAAAGAAGGGAAAGAAGGATAAAGGAAGGAAGGAAGGAAGGAAGGGAGAGATGGAAGATAAGAAAGGACGAAAGTCAAGGACGGCAGCGAAGGGGAACGAAGGAAGGACGGAAGGCAGGAGAAAAGGGGAAAAAAGAAGAGCAGCGAATCCTAAAAGAAGCGGACAGGAAGGGCGCAAGCCGACAGAAATAAAACAGAACTGTGCGATCAGTGCACTGGAAGAAAATTCTCCAAAGCCAGCACCCAAAAGAAAGAGGTTGCGTCGGGTGGGACATGACACACCTCTGCAGTCTGAGGAGAAGTCTCCTCAGTGCGGGTGGCAGCTGCAGCCTCTCCCTCCTGCTCCTCCTGGAGACGGCGTCCCTGGATGGTTCCGACAGGGCCGTAGTTATTGCCAGTCCAGATGTTGTTGGTGTTGTAGTTCGGGCCGCTGTACATGTTCTGAGTGCGGTAGTCGTTGTAGTTTCCAGCGATGTGGCCGAAATTCTGTTGGCCAAACTTCTCAGTCTCGTCTTCGGCAGAGACGGCGGGGGACTCCTCAACGACGTTGGAAGTCTCAGTCTGCAGGTACGGAAGGAATGGGGCAAAAGGTTAGGGGAACACCAAAAGGCAAGGGTGTGAACGGAAGAGCCGAAAGGAGCTACCGAAACGAATGAGAGTCCAGAAGCGAAGGTGCGAAGAACACAACACGGACGAAAGAGCGGAAAAGAGCTAGCGAAAAGAATGAGAGTTTAAAAGCGAAGAGGTGCGAAGAACAAACAGTAACCCAGCTCACCTGAGAAGGTTCAGCAATCTCCACAGCAACAGCCTCTCCCTCCTGCTCTTCCTGGAGACGGCGACCCTGAATAACGCCGACAGGGCCGTAGTTGTTGCCGGTCCAGACGTTGTTGGTGTTGTAGTTCGGGCCGGTGTACATGTTCTGCGTGCGGTAGTCGTTGTAGTTTCCGCCGATGTAGCCGAAGTCCTGTCTGCCAAACTTTTCAGTCTCGTCCTCGGTGGAGACGGCGGGGGACTCCTCAACTACGTTCTGCAAAGAAAAAACATTGTAGGGGGGGCGTGGGACCTCTGGAAGACCTCCTCAACGGATCGTTCCAAACCAATTCTCCGTTCACTGATCAAAGAGACAGAGGACTAACGGACCACCAGACGGCGACAATCTGGACTTGCAGTAAGGCGAACAAAACGAAGGAGGAGGAAAAACAGAAAGGACGACGGAAGGAAAAAAAGTGAAGGACGGGTTATGAACGAAAAACAACTGAGGAAGGAAAGAAGGGAAAGAAGCATAAAGGAAGGAAGGAAGGAAGGAAGGAAGGAAGGGAGAGAGGGAAGCTGGGGGGGGATAAGAAAGGACGAAAGTCAAGGACGGCAGCGAAGGGGAACGAAGGAAGGACGGAAGGCAGGAGAAAAGGGGAAAAAAGAAGAGCAGCGAATCCTAAAAGAAGCGGACAGGAAGGGCGCAAGCCGACAGAAATAAAACAGAACTGTGCGATCAATGCAATGGAAGAAAATTCTCCAAAGCGAACACCCAAAAGAAAGAGGTTGCGTCGGGCGGGACATGACCCACCTCTGCAGTCTGAGGAGAAGTCTCCTCAGTGGGGGTGGCAGCTGCAGCCTCTCCCTCCTGCTCCTCCTGAAGACGCCGTCCCTGAATAACGCCGACAGGGCCGTAGTTGTTGCCGGTCCAGACGTTGTTGGTGTTGTAGTTCGGGCCGCTGTACATGTTCTGCGTGCGGTAGTCGTTGTAGTGTCCGCCGATGTGGTTGAAGTTTTGTTGGCCAAACTTTTCGGTCTCGTCCTCGGTGGAGACGGCGGGGGACTCCTCAACTACGTTCTGCAAAGAGGCAATACGCAGAGAAGAGGCACAAGACTTCTGTGGTGGACGCTTGCTACTGACGATTACATCGAAAGTATTTGTCGACTCGTCAACGAAGACAGAGAACGTACTACCAGAGGAAGAACTCACGAACGGCGAGAGTTGAACTTGGGGAAAGTCGAAGGGAAGGAAGAGAAGAGAGGGAAGGAAGGGTGAAGAGGGAAAGAAGGGGGAAGAGGAGAAGGGAAGGAAGGGAAGGAAGGAATGAAAGGCGGAAAGAAGGGAGGGGAGGAAGGAAGAAAGGAACAAAGAACGTGGACGTGAGACAGGGCACTCACCTCCTCAGCAATTTCTCCCTCCTCCTGCAGGCGACGACGACGACCAGCCAAGAACGGGACGGCGGCATAGTTGTCCCCAGTGTAGATGGTGGTGTGGCTTGTCGGGGAAGCAGCCGGCCCAGCGAGAACAGTCTGTGCTCCGGTCTGAGTACAGCCACCCGGTCCACAGGTGAGGGTGGCTCCAGGACCAGAAGGAATGCTGAATGTCGCACTACCGGGGCCACCGAGACTGGTGGGGGGGGCAGCTTCTGGGATGGCAGGTGCAGCCTCGGGCTCTGCAGGCGCTGTGGCACCATCAGCAGCCGGCTCTGCTGTAGGGACTGCGCTGTCTGCAGGCACGCTCGTAGGATCGGCGTCGCTGCTGGCGGGAACTTCGGCCACCGGTGTGCCGGTTGGAACTTCAACCGGGGTGCCGACGGGACCGAAGTTCTGGCCAGTCCATGAGACGGTGTTGGTAGAGGTGGGACCAGAGAAATGGTTCACAGTAGGTCCGCCCCTGTATTGACCTCCCAGGTAACCAATGTTGGTCTGACCGAACAGGCGTCTCTGAGCCGTCTCTTGGCCCTGACATGCCAGAAAGGGGCAGAGGAGCAATGCACAGGCACGCTTCATCGCGATAACACGAATTTACAGCTCAGAAACAGCACCAAAAACTACAAACAGCTAACTGTTAATATCTCTCACAGCTCCGGATGACCTGGCCTCAGTGGATGTTTCTTTCTTCGATCACTTTTTTTGGGACACTACAATCGAAAAAAAAAACTCAGAGAATGCGCCCGAATGTACGTGCATGCCACCCTGCCCCGCGCGCGCGAAACGGCCGGCCGGCGCGCGGCGCGTGGGCGCATTGACCTCTGCGGCAACCTCCGTGCGAGCATCCGTAACTCTCCGCTTGAACGAGGTTGCGAACTTGAACGTGCCCCCCAACTTTCTTTCCGGGATCTCATTCTCAACAAAGAAATTTTTCCCAAAAAAAGTCCGCTTTTTCTTGCGTGAGGCTGCATGAAACACGAGCAGAAGGCCCACCCTCCTCGGTCAAAAAGAGAATTCTTTGCACTGTGCTGTGTTGAGTTCTGCGTGTGTGATTCGTTGTGGTGCAGCTGTACTCAATTTTCATCCCAGATGAAGCGCGCCTGCCTCCTTTTGCTCAGTTCTTTCCTTGCCTGCAAGGGTCAGGAGACGGCTGTTCCTGAGTCTGCTGGGACACGCAACCTTTTTGGTACCACTAACATTGGCTACCTGGGTGGCAGCTATAGAGGTGGACCGACCGTGAACCACTTCAGTGGCCCCACTTCCACCAGCACCAGCGTCTGGACTGGCCGCAACTTTGGGCCTGTGGTTGGTAGCGTCGTCCCTTCTGGCACCACGGTTGTCGCCCCCGCAACCACCGTCTCCTCTGCGCCTGCTACAGCTCCAACTACCGTGGTCACTTCCCCCGCCCCTGCTCCTGCCACCGCGACAGTCGTGACATCTTCCCCTGCCGCGACTACTGTGGCTTCGTCGTCGCCTACCACTTCAACCGTCTCCACAGTCTCTTCGTCTCCCTCCGCGGTTACCTATGCTGGACCCGTCTCAGTCTCGGCCGGCGGGGTCAACATCGCCTACGCTGCCGGCGGTGCCACTGTCACCGGCTCGGGTGTCACCGTGGCGCCTGCTGTTGGCGGCCAAAGCTATGCTGTCCATCACATCGCTGACCCTACCTATAACGTCCTTACCTACCGGGCACCCATCAATACCTCCACTGCCACTTCCACGGTTACGACCGTCTCCGGCCCCACGGGTAGTGTCACAACGGTGTCCGCCCCCCCCGCCACCGTCGATCCCATTGAGGTCCCTGCCACCGTTGTCTCGTCTGTTGGAAGTGTAGGCAGCACTACTGTGAGCACTGGTCCTGGAACCGCCCTCACTTGTTCTGGAGGATCCTGCACCGCCACTGGCACGCAGACTCTCGTTACAGGTGCAGCCACAACACCGTTCTCGACTACCACCATCAGGACTGGCGACAACTATGCCCCTGTTGGTATTATTCAGGGACGCCGTCTCCAGGAACAGACGCAAACTGCCGAGGAGGTACGTGCCTCGCATCTGTGGACTTGTACCTTGCAAGTCTTGTCTGAATAAATCCTTGTGCCATCCTGTCTCCTGTCCTCTCTGTCCTCTCCGTGATCCTATGGCAGTCAATGTGAATGTGAGACGCGTTCTCTTTTCTCGCACTTCCCCTGATCCTCACAGACCACCCTCCTCTCTCCTTCCTTTCCCAATCGCTCCCAGTTGATCAGCGCCTCACAGCCCTTTGACACCATCTGAATTCGGTTTTTTCTTCTCTGTTCTGCCTGCAGACCGTCGCTCAGCCATCCAACGTCGTTGAGGAGCCGCCCGCCGTCGCTTCCGAGGACGAGACCGAAAAGTTTGGCCAACAAAACTTCAACCACATCGGCGGACACTACAACGACTACCGCACGCAGAACATGTACACCGGCCCGAACTACAACACCAACAACATCTGGACCGGCCACAACTACGGCCCCGTCGGAACCATCCAGGGACGCCGTCTCCAGGAGGAGAAGGAGGAGACTTCCCAGACTGCAGAGGTGAGTCATCTCCCGACGCAATCTCTCCCTCTATGTGTCTGCCTTTAGGTGCCCGCTTTGGGCTTTTGGTTTTGACCCGTGTGACTCGCCTTGTTTTCTAGACCACCTCTCTTCCGAGACGTTCTTTTATTCTTCGTTGCTGTAATCGTCTCACTGTCCTGATTTCTGATCAGCCCATGTTTGCTTTTGTCCACGTCAACAAAAGAACTCTGAAGAGGGAGCCACACCTTACATGCCATTTTTTTTTTTTCAGAACGTAGTTGAGGAGTCCCCCGCCGTCTCCGCCGAGGACGAGACTGAAAAGTTTGGCAGACAGGACTTCGGCTACATCGGCGGAAACTATAACGACCGCCGCACGCAGAACATGTACAGCGGCCCGAACTACAACACCAACAACATCTGGACCGGTAACAACTACGGCCCTGTCGGAACCATCCAGGGACGTCGTCTTCAGGAGGAGCAGGAGGGAGAGGCCGCAGCTGCCACCCCCACTGAGGAGACTTCTCCTCAGACTGCAGAGGTGGGTCATCTCCCAAGCTGTTCTCTCCTTACTCTCCTTCCCTGTATCTTTCTTTGGATGTCCGCTTTGGGCTCTTCGTCAGTATTGTTGCGCTTTAACTCGCTATGTTTTCTAGGACTTCGCTCTCTGTTGCCGTTTGGTTTTTCTTTGTTGCTCCTCCCAAAAGTGTTCCGTCGTACCACTGTCTTGGTTCCTGATCAGCCCAGATCTGGTATTGTCCACGTCAACGAAAGCCCCCTGAAGAGAGCGCCAACACTCACTTGTTGCCTCTTTGCAGAACGCAGTTGAGGAGTCCCCCGCCGTCTCCACCGAGGACGAGACTGAAAAGTTTGGCAGACAAGGCTTTGGCTACATCGGCGGAAACTATAACGACCGCCGCACGCAGAACATGTACACCGGCCCGAACTATAACACCAACAACGTCTGGACCGGCAACAACTACGGCCCTGTCGGCACCATCCAGGGACGTCGTCTCCAGGAGGAGCAGGAGGGAGAGGCTGCAGCTGTCACCCCGAATGAGGAGCTTGCAGAGGTGGGTCATCTCCCGACCCGGTCTCTCTCCAATGCGCTGATCTCACTGTTCCATTTTCTTGCTATCGGCTCACGCCCTGTCTGTCCGCTTCTTTCAGGAGTCGTTTCTCTTCCTTTTTTTCCTTTTCTCCTTCCTTTTCGTTCCTTCTTTCCTTCTTTCATTCTTTGCTCCCCCCTCCATCCTTTCTCTTCCGCCTTTCCCTTTCACCTTTCCGCAACTCCAGCTCTTGCTGTTCTGTGGAAGGTCTTTGGTCTCACGTCCTCCGTCTTTGTTGAGAAGCCAACAGCAATTTCGAAGCAACGGTACCTAGCGAGGCCCCAACACAAGCCTCTGCCACTTCTTCTGTGGATGTTGTCTCTTTGCAGAACGTAGTTGAGGAGTCCCCCGCCGTCTCCGCCGAGGACGAGACCGAAAAGTTTGGCCAGTCATACTACGGCCACATCGGCGGACACTACAACGACTACCGCACGCAGAACATGTACACCGGCCGGAACTACAACACCAACAACGTCTGGACCGGCAACAACTACGGCCCTGTCGGCGTTATTCAGGGTCGCCGTCTCCAGGAGGAGCAGGAGGGAGAGGCTGTTGCTGTGGAGATTGCTGAACCTTCTCAGGTGAGCTGGGTTACCGTTTGTTCTTCGCACCTCTTCGCTTTTAGACTCTCATTCTTTTCGCTAGCTCTTTTCCGCTCTTTCGTCCGTGTTGTGTTCTTCGCACCTTCGCTTCTGGACTCTCATTCGTTTCGGTAGCTCCTTTCGGCTCTTCCGTTCACACCCTTGCCTTTTGGTGTTCCCCTAACCTTTTGCCCCATTCCTTCCGTACCTGCAGACTGAGACTTCCAACGTCGTTGAGGAGTCCCCCGCCGTCTCTGCCGAAGACGAGACTGAGAAGTTTGGCCAACAGAACTTCGGCCACATCGCTGGAAACTACAACGACTACCGCACTCAGAACATGTATAGCGGCCCGAACTACAACACCAACAACGTCTGGACCGGCAACAACTACGGTCCTGCTGGCGCTATCTATGGTCGCCGTCTTCTGCTGAAGGGGCAGTGAGAGGCGATGAGATGAGCTCTGGTTCTCTTCTTTCTTTGCCTTGAGATCCCACAGAGACGAAGGCTCCCACGAAGGAAGCAGGAAGATGTCAAAGAAATCTGGATTAGGTGACTGCAAAAAGAGACAGGTTCTGCTTCTCCGTGATGCCGAGCGACGATTGCTGTCTTACAACGGCACTCTCTGTTTCGGGGTGGGGGGGAGAGCAGAGAAAGCTAAATAAAAACACTCAAAGGTGCACGCTTCGTTGTGTTGAGGAACGATTCAAGAACATGAAATCATTTTTGCTTGAATGCGCAGGTAGCTTTGGTGATGAATTTGGCGGTGGCGATTCCATAGGGGGGCAACTGTCGAGGTTCAATCTCTTCTCTCTCTATTCTGCGCTTTGTGTCTCTTTTTCTGCCTGTCTGAGTGCCTGCCCGTGTCTCGCGACTTCATGGCGGCTTTCTGTTGTTTGTCTGGCTTTCGTTGCTGTGACGAGACAGAGGCGCCTTCCTTGTGTGAGTAGAGAGACCTGAAGAGCCGACGAGGCATCCTTATCTCTTGAGAAAATTCTCAGAGAGGCCTCGTTTGCTCGACTGCTGCTCGTGCGTTGTGCAGGACTGCATCGACTTCCTGTTCCTCTTTTTTGTTTTCTCGTTCTTCCTTATCCCACTCCTATTTTCATGTTAAGATTTGATGTGTGTGATGTCAGTGAAAGTTATGGGCATCTGGGTGCACTTGCTTGTTGACGTTCGCGTTCTTCTTTTCTATTTCTGTACGTAAGTGTGACTACTGACTGGTTGGGATGCGAAAGGGTTAAAAAGACACTGGACGAGGTGGCTTTCCTTTCTGCTCCGCCACTCGTTTTGAACGCGCCAGACAGAGTCGATTCCCTTGTTGTGTAAGTGCGTGAGACATGTTCAGTTAGGTGTCTTTTCGTGAATTGTTAATGTCCCCTTTAGATCCATGAAGTCCTTGCTCCCCACAGTCTTGACGGAATTGAGCGAAAGAAAAGGGGATAAAGGAAGACACAGAGAGAGATGGATGATAGTTTTCATGATTAAAAAATGCTGGGGGGACACCACGAAATCGATGCCGTTGATGGGTTCATGATGAAAAGAAAGGTCTGACGATGAAAGGTTCGTGATAAAGGTGTGTAAAGAATTGAACGTCGTTTGTTTGAATAGGCAAGGAAATGGGGTGGTTGCTCGAAAAATCGCAAAGTTTGCATCAACTTGAAGTTGCCATTAACTTGAAGATTGTGCGATTGCAGGCAGAAAATACAGAAGAAAAAGAGTCAAAAGGATCTGTTTAAGAGACAGGAATGGAAGAGCGTTGTCATGCCGCTTTGAAGTCTTGCAGAGCTCAAGATCACTTTGTCTCCAGCCTAAGGGGCTCTGGCAAAAAGACTGATGGTGCCAATCATGGTGGTGCTGTGTGTTCACAAAGCAGAGAGTCAGAGACCTAGCAGGCGCTAGGGAGATCACCGCTACCGCAGTAATCTCGCCGTATCTGCCCGCAAATATGTTGAATCGAGATCTAATATAGGAGAAACGCATCTTAGAAAACTATGTACGAGTACACTACGATGTAAAAAGGATCATTTTTAAACTTTTTTTGTCTAAATTGTTTTTATAATATCAAGAACTCTAGCTAGCAAAAACTTGACTTAACTTACACATATTTATGAACATAAAAGAACTTTATAATAAATGTATCTTTGGTCTTCGATTTACCCCACTAGTTTCTCTTGTTTAAAACAACGATTACCACAGTTTTGGTTACCGAAACAACGGTAATCAATGTAACTCTTGATGATTACCGTAACCATAAAAATGGTTACTGAGCGGCCTGACGGCCGCCTCGGTAACCAAACTAAGTTGGTTACTCCTATAACAGCACCATGTGCAATAGCATTTTTTTAATCATTATACCTTCTAACGCAACATTCCCTTGCCTATACGTTAGAATTAAGTACCCGTAATTAGATACCTAGTTGGATAGGGAGAGTGATAGTGCATCAAAGTCATTAAATCAATCAATCAATAGTTATGCTACTAGTTATGCTAATAATTATGAGAACAGTTCATCTTATGAATATTTATTACACGTGCGATTTGGTTGATTTAATTGAATCTACGACAGTCTAAAAAGAAACGGACGCTGATTCACTTGTATAGTATGCTGGAGGGGGACCACCAAGACAAATTCGGATAGAGGCCTTCTCCTTCGCAGCCTCCTTATTTCACAAGTCCGTGTACAACCTCTTTGGTCGACATTGCGTCCCTAGTTACGTCTAGCACTCCTTCTAGCCATCGATCGATCATTTGATCGGTCAGTGCTCCTTTCTGTAGGTCTCGTTGAGCTCCCGTCCAATAAGCATTCGCCTGATCTCTGACGTGCCTGCACAATTGGGAAGACAGCCACAAACGGAGTCGCTCACAATTACAACAACGAGACGCAACTCTGTTCCCCAACTTCTCGTTGCCTCAAACAACCTTCTGTTCAAGAACTCTCAAAACAGCCTCGCAGAACTGGATTTCTTCTGTTCTGCGTCTCCCTTGCTGCTTCCCCAATTCTCCACGTATGGCAGCTTTGCAAACTAACGCGAACACCGACACGCACACACACACACGCACTCACTCACACACACACACACACACACACACACATACACACACACGCACACACACACTCACTCACTCACTCACTCACACACCCAGACGCGCACATCTGCAGCGTACCTGCCCCAATCTCATACAGCTTGGCGTCTCTGAGAATTCTTCCGGTCTTGTACTCGTTGATGTACCCGTTCCCTCCCAACAGCTGGATCGCCTGCAGAGCCATCCAAGTGGCCTTCTCGGCACACGTCAGGATGGCGGCAGCGCAGTCAGCGCGGCCCGCCTGTCCCTCCGAGTAGGCCCTTGCCAATGAGTACAGAAAGGCGCGGTGGGACACTAGAGTCGTGTACATGTCTGCAATGTGCGCCTGGACCAGTTGGAAGTCCCCTATCTTCTGACCGAACTGCTCCCGTGTGTTCACGTAGGGAAGGGCCTCGTCGTATGCTGCCTGCATCAGACTGCAAGAGAGAAAGGGGACATCGAGGTCCAGTCACCATAATGAGAGTCTTCACACAGACACACATACACATACACACACAGAGAGAGAGGTCCCGTGTTTCAGGCTGAGAGACCGACCCAATAGGTCCTGCAGCCAGCACAAGTCTCTCGGAGTCCAGTCCCGACATCAGCACCTTCACTCCTCCATGGAGCTCTCCAAGAATGTTCTGTCTGGGGATCTTCACGTTGTCAAACACCAACTCTCCTGTCTCGCTGCCTCGCATGCCTGCAAGAATGCATCAGTACACTCATCCGTCTCTCATTTTCTTTGCATGTAATTTTTTTGGTTCACCAATCTATTCGGGCCACTCTGCATGCACACAGACAGGTCCATGTAGACGAAAACGCACAAGGCAGGCAAAAAAACAAGTGCCCTTCTTCCGCTTTGGGAGTGGAAGATGAAGAAACGCGACAGGGGGCAAGCGCACTTGCTCTTCTGTGCATGCATGCGCATATGCATCCGTCTTCCCTCTGCTTCAATCCTCGTCCTTCTCTTTTCTTCTTCCCTCTCTCTGAGTACCCCCTCGTTCCTTCTTCTTTGTTTGGCTGACCAAGCTTGTCGAGTTTCTGTGCGACTGAGAAGCCCGGCATCTCCCTTTCGACCAGGAACGCGGTGATTCCCTGCGAACATAGAAGACAGGCAGACGCAATTTTTTCTCCATGCAGATTTGAGATCAGGATCTCTAACGGGTACATACTTTTTGACAGCGACTGCCCTGCCTGTGCAGGAACACGGTTGAAGCAGGCGGGGCATGCGGGGGAACCGCGAGAAGGACATCAAAGGGCATCAAAATTTTAAAAACGGAGAACGGCGATGCAGTCAAATGGGAGACAGTGAAATTCCCTCACTTGCCTCCCCAATGCTCCAGTCACCCGGTGAGTTTATTTACAGGTGCGTTTGTATGCGTGGGTGTGGGCGTGGGGGCGTGTGAGAGTGAGTCTGGGCATGGCCCCCTCCCCCCCCCCTCCCCCCCCAGCCCGACCTTCGATCCTGCATCCGGCTTCGTTTTTGCATACACCACAATCACATCAGCAGAGGGCCCGTTGGTGATCCACATCTTCGTTCCATTCAAGATGAAGTCCCCCCCAGGCGTCTCCTCTGCTGCTACGCTTCTCATCGACACAACGTCACTGCCGGAGCCAGGCTCACTCATTGCCAGTGCCCCAAGCCACTCTCCAGCGATCAGAAGAGGCAGGTACTTCTCCTTCTGAGCGTCGGTGCCCCAACGAGAGATCTGCAAAACCATTCCATGAGTGACCCCCTTTTCTTTTGCACGTACACGCAAAAGCCGTACGTCTGTGTAAATCAATATCCGAATATGAGCGCACGAACACGCAATCGAATCCTCCCTCAGACCCCACAGAGGAAGGGACGGGGTGCAGATTTTCGTTTCATTAGAGAAGAAAGAGAGAAAGAACGAAGGTCACACTCTGCTACAAGCAAGCAAAGAAGGAAGGACAGAGGGGGGCAGAATGAGCGTTTTTCTCTGTCCGTACAACCACTCGCCCTCATTTTCCACGTTGGCTATATTCTCGTTTTCTTCTTTTCTCACGCCTACCTGATTCACACGTGCACACACACACACACACACACACACACACACGCACACACAAACACATACACTTACATTTCCACAGATACACTCGCAAACACACATACATACATACATACATACATACATACATAAATACACACACACATACACTCGCAAACACACATACATACATACATACACACACACACACATACACTCGCAAACACACACACATACATGCATGCATGCATACATACATACATACAAAGACACGCCCAAAGATTCATTGACCCGTATAAATGCACGCGTACGTATGTGCCCGAGTGCACCCACCCTCCCACCTGATTCACACAGAGATTTGAGTGTGCCCCGTAAGACAGAGCCACAGACCCGGAAGCCCGAGAGAGTTCCTCCATCACGAAGGCGTGCTCAAGGTAAGTCAGGCCGAGACCGCCTGGATGAGGAAAAACGCAGCAAAGGAAAAAAGGATGACAGCGAGGCAACAGTAACACAAGGAGGAGACTAGGGCGGGGCGGCCAAGCAGGCAGAGGACCCAACTTAAAAAGGAAAAACGGCCAACTCACTCAAACGGAAACGGAGGCTTTGTAAAGAATGATGCTGCGACTACACAGTCCTCTTCTTCGATCCGACTCACCATATTTCTCAGGAGCAGTCGGTCCCAGAAGGCCAAATTCTCCCAATTTGGGCCACAGGTGCTGCACACAAGTGTGTGGGTGTCCATCTGTGAGGTGGGGACTGGGGAACGGCACTCGGGATACACAGAGACCTGGCCCCTTTGAGAGATGGGTCATCCACGCGCAACTCTGTTTGCCTCTCTTCTCCCGCATTTCATGCTCAGAGAGAGGTAGAAGGGTGTTGAAGAAAGACAGAAGAAAGGGGCAGCAAGAAGAACAGGAAACCGGAGAGGGGGCGCAGGACAAAAGGGATACGGCACGGACACGGAGAGAAAGAAAACGAGTGGAGTTTCTTCATCTGGACCCGTGGAGCCGGGAACAACTTGGGATGGCGCTGTTCTGAAGCACCAGTGCATGCATATGTCACTGTTTTGCACTCCCAGGAACGGAAATCCCTTTCTTCCTTCACTGCGAAAACAACCCATCATGCCCGGTCGGCCACGTGAACACCACCGCACCCGCACCCACCCTGGGGAACTTGTCGGTTTTGTCGACTTCCTCTGCGATGGGTGCCAATTCATTCTCTGCGAACATCCGCACTTGTTCCTTCAACTGCAATACAGACAGGAAAGGGACAAACAACACAGAAGAGGAGGGTGGGGGTGACGTCACGGAGGCGGGTCGGGAATCTGATCGGAGACGGGAAATGGAATTCTGTGGCATCCGTACACGTCGATCCTGCTTCACTCACCTGTTTCTGATCATCTGTGAGCAGATGCTCACAATGCAAGAAGGAGGGTCCAAAAGATGAGAAAGGCCTCAAGGATCTGAACCCAGAAGCTCCCCGGCCGATTTGCCGAGCGGAGGAACGAACTGCACGCAACATCTTCTTTGAAACGGTAAAGCAACACGACAAGGAGTGAAAGACAATATTCACCCACAAACCAGATCGCCTTTTGACCAGGTCAGAGATGAAAAGTGCTTGCCAAATGGCCAGGCTGATGCATGCAGGCTGGAAGTGAAGAGGCCAACTATGGCTAACTACAAGAAAAGGAAATCGAAAACGATTTTGAAGCCGATTATGGACGGCAGTCATGCAAAGGGCCCCGGCAATCCCCGACATGCCTTCATTTCTTTTCTGGCCTGACTGGGCCAAGCGATGACGGTCCCTTCAAGTGCGGAAAGGTATCTTCTGCTTGATCTAAATCAGTGCAGGAGAGACCAGTAAGAGGAAGCCCTTCAGTGCTGAGTCGGGCTCGCGCCAGTACACACAATCATCAGTTTAAGTCGCACAGGCACACGCAGATTGGCTGCTCTGAATAGTGAGCAGGGGAGAGTCCAGTTTTTTTTCAGAGACAGACTGAACAAGAGCGGGTTTCGGTCTCATCCCTCTAGAAAGTTCTTCCTGCCTGCCCTCAGGCAGGCATGTGCTGCATGTCCAGCGGAAGTTTTTGTAGAGAGGTGGACAAGAAAACACGTTGTTTTCAACAGGTTGATTAACCTGCTGGAATAAAATACACACCATGCTGATTGACATCAACAAAGACCGAGACGCTTTCGCCGAATGGGTGCACCGCACCTGGTGTCCACTCGTGGTGGTGATCGCAAGCGACACTGCCAAGACCGCACTGCTCCGTTCGAATGGCATGACATTCTCGGACCTTCTCCAGCCCTTCTCCCGGAGTTCTTCCCCTGGGAACAGTGGGGGTGTGGGGAGACGGGGCTTTATCGGAGGGGGGTACATGAGGGGAGTGCCTCGGAGCAGTCTGAATGCAGAGTTCTCTGCGGGCACGGTGACGTACAGGGTCTTGGAGAAGTCCGTCCAGTCCTCCTGCTTCCAAGTGAGGTTTGTGGACTCAGAGGAGTGCGATGGGCCCCCCTCAGCGTATGCCTCAGAGTGCACAATGGCACAGGTGAGAAGGGCAGGAAGAGGAGACGGGATGCGAGGCGGGTGGATGGAGTGGCCCGCCTCCTCTGTGTGTCTGCGTGTTTGAGGATCTGGAGGTCCTCCTCTTTCCTTTTTATTTTGGGTTCGTGGGAGAGTCTCCATGGTTGAGGATCGACTCCTGTTCCTCGTGCCGAAAAGGCTGCATTGTCTCCGGTCCCCTGAGTCCCTCCTGGTGCTTCTTTTTCTGTCCTTATGTCTGTCTGCTTATGTGTCCATCTATCTGCCTTCATGTCTGTGTGTCTGTGTGAATCTTTCAAGCAGAGTGTGGAACTCTGTGAGGCCTCTTATGACGAGACGAAGGCCCCCGGAGGCCTGGTGCCCGTGCCCCCCTTCCCCTGGTTTGATAACTATCTTGACACACTGAGCCGGTCTCTGTGCTTCCAGGTGGGAGTGGGAAGGGGGGAAAAGTCACAGCAGGAGTTAACGTGTGGGGGTGTAATCTGACCAACAAACTGTGTGTGTCACTTGTGTGTCCTGGATATGCCATCTCGAAGTGTGTTGTTCCCTCTCTCTGTTCCTTGAGTTCCATTTCGTTCTTCGTTTCGCCTGTTTTTGTTGCAGCGGTGGTCGTCCTTACCTCTTCTCTCTTCCCTGTCGCTCTTTTCGTTGCTTCGATGCAGCTTGCGTCTCAAAGTGTGCTTGTCTTTCTCATCCTCTCCTGTTGCACGCATCTCATCTTTGTCGCGTGTTGGTTCTACTGTTTCTCTCGCTGATGCCTGCAGCCCTATGACTCCCTCAGTCAACCCACGGCCACCCTTCTGGTGGTCTCAAGTGCCGAAGCTCTTGGCCTCTTTCAACAACCAGAGGGTGAGGGAGGAGGAGACGCACCTCCCCAAAGCCCCCCTCCGTCTCCATCCGAGTTATTCGAACAACTGATGCACCCCTCATTCCTTCCAGCAGACTGCCGAAAAGGTCTCCTAGATGCCGCCCCTGCCCGTCTCTTCTGTCTGTATCACGACAACGTAAGCATGCCCCAGGTTACAGACGCTCAACTGCAGTCTCTTCTCCAACAAATGAGAAACACATTCCCCCCCTCCAGCTGTCTTCTTCTAAAACTCTCGCGACCAGCACCGCCGCCTGGCACTCCAGCAGAGGGGGGTGAGGCTTCCATAAGATCTTTCTTTGCAGATCGGTATCTCCCAAAATTTTCCCGTTATTCCGCACCCGCACGAATGCAACAACGCCTACCCGGCCCGTGGCATCCTTCCTTCGCCTCTTCCCTGCGTCTGGAGGACCTCACCCTTCTCTCAGCCGCTGTACAGGAAATGGTGTCTAAAACCGTTATTCCTTGGATGGAAAAGAAAGTCCGATCACTGGATGAAAAAGTAGCACAGGCTCGGAAGGGGCTGCGAAATCAAATACGGTATCTGCTTGGAAGGGGGCGGAAGGGACCGGGGGGACAGGGGGGAGAGGGAGGAGCTGGGAATGCAGCAGGAGGGAGTGAGACGTCTGCAATTTTGTCTTCAGTTGTCGGGTCAGGGATCGACGCTGCGGCTGCAGCATGGGCAGGAGGCAACAGCCAGCCGCCTGGAGGGTCCTCTGGGGCTGGCGGTGCGGGGTCTGGTCAGGCAGGGCGGAATGGATCGGGGGCACCTGTTTATACGGTGAGTGAGAGGGTGTGTGTGCGGGGGGGGGAGGTGCACGGGTCGGTGTTGGTTGGGGTTCTGGTGGCGTCCCGTTGCCGCTGAGCCTTTGCTTGGCAGACTGTGCGGGGAGAGAAGAAAGGGGAAGAAAAGAGGATCGGCCCGTCTGTATTGGCGTAGTCTCTCTTCTGTAAATATCTCTTCGTATACGGATTCGGCTCTCTAGCAGTCTCCCCGCCTAATTTTTTCTTGTCGCTTCTGCTGTGTCAATGTCTGAATTTGCTGGAGGAAGAGAACAAATTCGTTTTGTGCCCTTTTTCTTTTCCCTTCTGCCAGACGGCTTCTGTGGAGTTGCAACAGCGTGCGCTGGCGGACCTCTGCTTTCTCCTGAGGCTCTACGACCGTTCGGCCTCCCTCTACAAGGCCGCGGCTGCAGACTTCAAACACGATAGGGCCCTCGCACACTGGGCAGCTGCGTCTGAGATGTGGGCACTGAGCCTGGCTCTGTCAGGCAGCACACAGCAGAGAAGGGAGGCAGAACCGATCGTGGAACAGGCAGTGTCAGGATTCAAGAAGGTGAGGAGGAGACTTTTATTTTGTCCTCCTGCCTTGCTTCTTTTTCTTTCAGTGCACTCTCTCCTGAATTCCTTTATTCACCCCTTTTCCTTCGGCTTTTGTTGTGATTACTCTTTTGAGGTCATCTGTCTTCGGTGGATTGCCTCTGCATTCCTCCCACCTGTCTCCGCGAACGCCACCCTCCACTCTGCCTTCTCACTTTCCCTGCACTTCTCAGGCCGGTTTACCTCGACAGGCTCTGCGGGCGTCTCTCCTCGGGTTCCGCCTCCTGGCCGTGATTGGGGACCCGTTCTCGTCTGACCCCGTGAAGCTGTTACACGGGACCACAGACATCGTCATAGATGTGCCTGTTCCGATGGTGTCGCAGTCGGCAGAGGCAAACAGCAACCAGCAGGCACAACAGCAGCAACAGGGGGGGGAAGCCCAACAGCTTCCTCAGTTCTCCCCGAGTTTCTTCTCCACCCTCAGATCCGCCTTGATATCCGAACAGATGGCCCACGCGTATGCGAGAGCCTCAGTGTTCGCTCAGGACAGCAGGACGGCCTCTGTGTCCCCAACCGGATTGGGGGCAGACGGGGGAGGGAGCGCGTCGTCGTGGGGGGCTGGTTGGGTGCGCCGGTCTGCCTTTCACTCCGTGCTGGCAGGGCACTCTTTCAACAAGACAGGTGGGGGGGTGGGTGGGTGGGAAGATTTGAGATCTCTTTTCAAGACCCGATCTCTCTCTCGTTGAGCGATAAACAGCTTCAATTTCTTTTTCGTTTCCGCCCCTCCAGGGCCCCACTTCCTGTGATTTTGAAGGACACGTCCTTGCACTTCACTCTATCTGCGACCCTTGCTTTATGACGTTCACCCTTTTGTCTCAATGCTTGCAGCCGCAATGACAGCAGGGTCTCCCTTCATCCCTCGAGCCTTCAAGAGGCTCGCCCTGCGGTGTTACCGTTCTGTGACTGCGGGCTACTGGGACCCTCCGCTGTTTGGCAGAGAGCCGATCCTCCATGGGTTGCCTCCTTTGGAATCGGAGCTTCAGGCAAAGAATCAGAGAGCAGAGGGGGCAAGGGAGGGGAGCGCTTTGGGTCTTTCTCTGTCGGCAGGGCCGGGAAGGGACGTGGAGGGGGCCCTGCTGTTCGTGTGCGATCACCTCATCTTCGCAATGGCTCGAATTGTACGTCCGTTGAGAACATCTCTTCTTCGTCTTCTTCTGGGAGCTATTGGTTGTGAGACGTCTGACTTGGAAAGTTTTTTTTTTCGGACTTCCGTTGCTTCGCCGGGTTATTCTTTTGTGTTCCCTGCCCTGAGCCCTTCCTTGTCTGCCCCAATAACCTTTATCCCAGCAGATAGCGTTTGAATTATTTTTCCTCAGCGTTCGCACTCGAGTCTTCATTTCTTTCTTTCGTCAGCAATTCACCTCCTGCTTGCCCGCCTTCCTGCGTCTTCCTGCAGTACTTCCAATTGGACTCTTGGGCCGCCTCCCTTCGGCACTTTGCGTTGGTCCTCAAGGCCATCGCAGAGAGCCAGGCGCCCTTCTACTACTCTGCCATTGCAGCCTCCCACTGGGTAGATGCGGCCAGAGACGGTGCAGCTCTGCCGGTCATAGATGGGGTGGAGTTTGGTGGGGGGGGGGCAGAATTAGAGGCGGCCTCTCCTTCAGCTGCCGCAGCAGCAGTGGCGGCGGCGTCGCCGCAGAGACAGGGGTCCTCAACGGAAGTGGGCGACGCCAAAACCGAAGCGCTGTTCCGATCCTCCGGGGCCGATTTGTGGACCCTGGCGGGGCCCAACACGGGACAGCGGCGGCGCATCGGAAAGGACCGAGAGGCTCAATACGTCCGTGAGCTTGAGTATGTACTGAAGACTTTTGTAAAGCGAGAGGCACAGAAATTGATTAATCACATGAAAACTGTCACGTCATCTGTGGAGGCGGGAGGGGAGGGGGGCGATCCTGACGAGGCTGATGCAGAGGCCTTTTTGTGGGGAGCGGCTGCGGCAGCAGGTGCTGTGCGGGTGTGTCTGGACGTCGAGGTTCCCTTCGTGGCGTGTCGAGACTCAAGGAGACGCTTAGTGCCTCAGTCAGTCAGTCTGTTAATTAGTCAGGCAGGCAGGCAGGCAGGCAGTCATGCGACGAAAAGAAGAGAAGTCTCTCTTTTTCATGGCGGTTTGATAATCTGTTGAGCTTTTCCTGCGATGCGGCGATGCATGACCTTTCTACCCCTTGTTTTGGATGAAGAAGAGGAAAAGGATGCATGGTTTCTCTGTTTTCGTCTTCTTTTCTCGACGTCTAGTCTTTTCAAAACCTGTTGCGAGGTTCCGTCGAAACCGCCAAAAGGGAAGAAAGAACTCGATCGAATTCGAGAGAGCGAGATCACCGACTCTTAAGGGGCAGCAGATCTCGCTGTTGCTTTTCCGTCCCTCTCTCTTGTGCCGTTCAGTGCACTGTCGTTTTGTATTCATGCACCTGCCTGCATTGCTTGTCTTCTGTGTCCTTTCTTGTGTGCAAACAGCTCTGTGACGGTGCTGCTTGAGGGCGACCGTGGAGCAGTTGGGGAGGGGGGAGAGTCTGCCTCCCTATTGATGGAGGAGGTGCAAAAGAGAAGAACATCTCTGTCCTCCGTTTCGCCCGAGAGTTTTATTACCATGGCGCGCCAGATGGGCATTTCTGTAGGCAAAGAAGACGCTGCCGAGCTAGCTTGGCTGTCTCTTCGTTACTCCTCCCGGCTGGGAGGGAAGGGACCGTCCGATCTTTTGCCGGTGCACCTCCATGCAGATTCCTCCACGGCCTCTAGATTCAAGGGGGCAAATGCCGTATTGCCGGGGGAAGAGGAGACAGATGAGGAGAGAGCGGGGCTGTCGGCTTTTGAAGAATTGAGCAGGCAGGTTGCTGTGGGTAGTCCTGTGTCTGTTGTGATTCGGTTAGTGAACCCTTTGCAAGTACCACTGCATCTAGAGGACCTGCGTTTATTGGCTCATTTTGAGACAACGGGGGTGGGGGGGGAGGGAGTACCTGCAGAGAAAATTTTCACGCGAAGTAACAGAGAGATGCACGCAGCGGACTTTGTACTGAAGAGCTTAGAGCCGGGGGTTTCGGGGGGTGTGCGATTGTCTGTTGACGTTGCCGAACTTTCACGTGCGACCCTCGATGAGAGCAGTGACGCTGCGGGACTCTTCCGTCGTGTCACCGGAAACCAGGGGGAAGAGGTGGAGGTCGGGGGAGATTCGCTCCTTTTACCTGGAAAGAGCCTTACCATTGGTCCCCTCTCGTCTCTGGATGTGACACTCGTTGCGTTGCCTTTGCGTGAGGGTGCGCTTCGCATTCGCGGCGTCGCCTGGTCTCTTTTTGGGTCTCTAGAGGTCAGGCATGAATTTCGACCGCTTGGGAGGAGAAGGAAGAGACGGAAAGGGGCGGCAAAAGCAGCCGCAGTTATGGCCGCTCCATTAAACCCCCACCCGCCAGTGACCCAACCGCTCCCTCCCGACCCGTGTCCTGGAGACGGCACACACGCTCCTGATATGCGTCTCCGTCTCCATGTCTCTTCCGCCGTCCCTCGTTGTTCTTTACGAGTAGAGGGGTGGCCGGAGGATGAGGCAGCTGTTGCAATGAGGGCAGCAGATGCGGCGGGTAGTGGACGTGCGGCAGTGGGGGAGACAGCTTTGTTGGCAGGGGAGACCCGACAAGTCTCTCTAGTGGTTTCGAATGACTCGGATCGCCTTGTCATTTCTGAACTGAGTCTCTGCGCCTCCCCTGCGGACTGCTGGGTCTTCCCCCCACAAGCACAGCAGACGCATGCCTCCTCTGCGCCCAAACCCGGGACAGGCGGTGTGTCGGTCGATGCGACGCCGCAAGATTCCCATTTGATTGTCTGCAAGTCCCCTCTGCCTCCAGGGGCAACTCTCCGCATTCCTGCCCTCCTCCATTGCCCTGTTGCGGGGTTGCAGCGCGTACGGGTGTGTCTCTGTGCGGAGGCTGTACAGCCATCTGAGCGTGAACGGTCCCAGGACAGCCCCCCTCCCGCGAAGATCCACCCCTCGCACTCAGACCCTAGTCTTGCCCCTGCACCAGCCTCAGCGGGTCCTTCTGGTCATGTGAGAGGAATCAACATCGCGATGCCCTCCTCCCCCGACCTTCAAAACCTGGCTGCCAGAGAGAGGGAAAAGGCGGAGCAAGGGAAGCCGAACGGGGTCACCCCGCTCTCCCTTCCCTTTGCAGGCCTAGCGGCACAACCAAATTCACGGCTGCCGCTTCCTCATGGAGCGGCTGGAGACAAGGAGGCGCAAGCATCTGCTGCTGCGGGGTTGGGAGGGCGTGTGACGATTGCACCGAGTGCGAGTGAATCTGAAAGTGCTCGTGTAGGGTGGGGGGCAGGGGAGAGTCGTGGGTCGGGTGGCAGAGGGGAGGAGAGGAGGGGCCGCAAATGGATCTGCATGGAGAGGGCCGTGCTCGTTCGGCCCTCCTTGTGGATGCGGGATGTGATGATCGTCAGTCTCTCTCTCTCTCTCTCTCTCTCTCTCTCTTTTGTGTCCACAAAGAGAAGAAAAAGAAGAAAGAACCATAGAGTCTGTCTGTTGGTGTGTTTCGGGATGTGTTTGAAAGGGCCCTCAGTGAATCTCATTTTGTTCTTTTCCAAGTTCTTCCGCTGCTCCTCACGTGGTGGGTTGTGGTGTGTGTGGGTTGGGACAGTGGGGGGGTTGCGGGTGCAGCGGAATAAAGGATGGATGGATAAGTGAGGAATCCTGGCCTTTCTCTGTGTCTGCAGCGTCCCTCTGTGAAGGATGAGAATTCCTTCCTTCTGAGCTGCACAGTCGAGAACGTGAGCGACCACGTCCTTTGCCTCGGCCTTCCGAAGGAGTGTGGGGGGGCAAGTGGGCGTTCTCCTGCTTCTTTCTCTTCCTCGTCTCCTTGTGGTTTGGGAGGGGCGAACGGAGACGGAGACCCAAATCGCACAGTCCCCCCGCCATTTGGAATTTTGGGGGGGCAGAGGGAGACGATCGTTCCGTTCCGTCAGGCAGGGAGGGGGGGCAGTGACCTGACTGCTGAGCTATTTCCTTCACAGGCACGGAGAATTGTTTTCCTCTTCCGCCATCCGTCCGGTCCTCCGAAGCCGAACATTGGAAACGGCCAGGTGGCTGCTGCAGCGGCCGCCGGTGTTGGCGGCCTTGCCAGTGAGTATGGCGGTGCAGACACGCTAGAGGGGCAGTCGGTCCCCCTCCCGACTGACTACTCCCACCATGCTGTACCGAAAGACTTCAAACCCCACGCCCTGGTGAAGGACATTGGGGCGGGGTGCCTCGAGGCTGTGGCGCCGCCAGCGGGTGTGTGGCGTCGCCAGGTGGTCAGAGCCTGTCGGCTGGGGCACTCAACGAGGGAGGCGGAGGCCCGGGAGAGACGCCGAAAGGCCCGGTTGGACTATCAGCCAGAAAGTGATGCCCTGGACCCGATTTTAGCTCGGTCTTCGGCCATGCAGCAGAAACTTCAGGAACAACACCAGAGGGGAGAAGCAGAGACAAAGAGGTCGGTGGGATGTCTGGTTTTGCATACTGACCCTGTGGTTGGGGTTTCTTGTCTGATGATGTGGGTGTGCTGCAGAAATCGTTTTGTGTGATCAAATTCGTTTCCTCGAGCCCTGGAGTCGGTGCAAGCAAAGTCAAGTTTGCCGCCTGGCCTTTCTTTTAGGAAAAAGTCAATCTGGTATGGCCGTTCCTCATTATTTCCTTCGGCTCTCCCTGTATGTAAGTTTTGAGCGACCCCCTAAATGCCACTTCCCTTACCATGTTTCTTTCTCAGTTCCTTTCTGTCTGCTTCTTTTGCTTCTCTAGCTGTTCTTACCGCATTATCTGTCTATCTCCGTGTGTCCGTCAGTCTGCTTTCCACTGAATGTGAAAGAAGTGACTTCTGCAGTCCGGGAGTCGAGACACCCGACCTCGCTCACCTGGATGTGGTTGTCCCCTGGAGGTGCGAGGAGAGGATGAAGTCAGGGGAGGTGTTTGAATTCAAAGTGAGTCAGTGGGTGTGTTGAGCGACTTGCTTCAATCAGACAGTTGGGGATTGAGGGAGGAAAGATGCGTCGCGTCGAGAGTTCGCTTTCGTTCGTCCTTGGCGGATTCCTCCCCTTAGTGTTTGTTTGTTTGTTTGTTTTTTCATTTTGCCTAACTGATAGCCTGTCTTTCTTTCTGTTAAACGTCGGTCTACCCGCATGACAACGCTTTTTCAGCTCTCAAGGGGACATCTACAGCTTCTGAGGAAGCTTTACGGGCACACACCACTTTGTGCTCTTCACGCGTCTTTTTGCAGGTTCCCCTGACCCCATCCATAACCAAGTGCCCCCTCCAAATGTCTGCTATTCCAGAGGCCTATTCCATTCAGTGGACAGCAGAGAGCCTGCCCTCAGTGAGTGTCAAGGTGTGCGTCAGGAACTTGTCAGACGCAGACACAGTCGATGTCCTCGTGGCAGCCGACAACGGAAGCGCGTCAAGAGACCTCTCAATCGCCCAGGCGGCTTTGTCAGGGGTGACGGACGACGGTCCGATCACCCCTGACGACATTACAGGGGGATTTTTGAGAGGATTCTTTTGGACTGGGGAGACAGCAGTGCTTCTCCGGGACCTCCAACCGGGCGCCGCCGCAAGTTGCGATCTCGAAGCGACGTTCGTTAGCCCCGGGGTATTTGACCTCAACAAAATCAGGTTAGAGATTCTCAAACGACACAGAGAGGGAGGTGTGCCAGCCCACGGGCATGGGGCCGCAGCCTCCGGGGGACAGGCCCTACGTTCCTCTACAGACCCTTCGCACCTTGCAGAAGGTCGTGTGTTTGTGTTCACAAATCCGCTCCTGGTCTGTGTGGGAGACGGGGGAGGTGGTGAGAGGTCCGCGGGACTTCATCACGGAAAAGAAGATCTTCTGTCGAACGTCCCATCACCTTTGACCTTTCAGCCTATCGCCAGTACAACAGGACAGTCGGACACCATCACACCCAGCCGACCCAAATTCCTTCCGTCAGTAGCTGTCCCTCATCAACAGAAGAAGGCACAAGAGATCGCACAAGAGCGGGGGGCTGTAGCTGTGGCGGCGCCATTTCAACCCACATCCATGTCCAATCCTCTGTCTGGAGGGCCCACCCGAATCTCACCACCGCCTCCACCCCCTCCAGCAGCACGAAGAGACGGCCCCTCTCCCCCGCCGCCACCCCCTACTTCTGCACCCCTGTCCGACCCTTTTGGGGCATCAGCCGCTGCCCCGCCCCCCATCCCGCCTTCTCGTCCGTCTCCTCCTGCAACGCCCACGTCCGAAACTTTCCCCCCGCAGAACGCAGCAGAGGCCTTTTCGTCCTCTGCATTCCCGCCGCCGCAATGCCCACCTTTCTCTGGAAGCCCGCCGCCGCAATCGGCCCCCTTTTCCGTCAGTCCCCCGACGCCGCATATGACACAAACACAAATGCCTGTTACCCCTCCCGTTCCACCAGTTGTACCGCAGGATGTCCCTCCGTCCTTCCCCATCCAACACAAGACAATGCAAAGCCCCCCCCCCCAATCCATAACTCCTAACCCTCAGGGTCTCTATGCCGACCCCACCCCTCCCCATGGCCCCGGACCCTCAGAACCTCCGTTTGGCGCCGCCCCCTTCCAACCTACCCAACCCCCTGTTGACCCCTACGGATTTCCCAGCACTCAGGAATATCCTCGTGAAGATTCACACAGCGGAGTGCCGCAAACCGGCTTTTCGGGACCGCAGGCAACTGCCGCCCCCTCTCATTCTCACTTCCCGGCTTCAGTCGAACAACCTCAAGCACCCCCAGGGCCCCCTGTACCTGCAGGACCAGGGGGCATGGAGGGGCAAGGGGGGACTTCTTTTGAGTCTGATTTGCTGGGTGTTTTCCCTTCTGAGCCGTCAGGTCACCTGAGGTATCCCAGTGACGGGATGATGGCGACAGGGGTGCCCACACAAGCTGGGATGGTGCCAGGGGTGCATGCAGAAGCGGGGGTATCCCCAGACATTCCAACTGGACACGCCCCATCATCATCCTTCAACAGTCAGCAGCAAACAAGGATAGGGGCCGATCCATCCGGAGAGGCGTTTGGGAATTTCGAGGTTGGACTCGCTCCTCTTCCACATGCTTCTGCAGACCCCACTAGCAGCAGAATTGCAGAGGGAGGACACACTGCCTTGGAAGGAGCAGTTCCTATGACGAGAGAGAGGGAGGAGGAAGAGCCCACAGGGGAAGAAGAAGGGGAACATTTTGCTGCACGGCCGGGGAGTCCGTCGTACGATGCAGTGGCCGCAGCGTTTGGGCTTGAAGGGGAGGATAGCAACGGGCCCGCTGGGTTTGGATAATTCTTGTGTAAACAATTCAAGTTCATGAATGTATTAATTGAAAGACATCTGAATGCTAGTCTGCATGACATCATGTTATGACATGTATATGAACCTATCCGGAAAGGGATAACTTTTAGCTTAAAAAAAAATATTTTAAAACATGTTCCTATTAGAAAAGCTCAGGCTTTACTGGAGCTAAAAAAACAATGAAGAAATCTTAGGAGAAAATTTATATAAATGTATGTTATGTACTATTTATGTAAAATAATATGAAGTCTGAAACATTTCTTAAAACCTAGCGGCCCCTAGCGCATAGAACACTATTCATTTCAAAAATGTACACCCGATTTTTTAGAATCAGTGAATCACAAATTTTACCTAGAATTTTACCCAATATATATATATATATATATATATATATGTACGTATATATATATATGTATGTGTGTGTGTGTGTGTCTGTGTGTCTCTCTCTGTGTGTGTGTGTGTGTGTGTGTGTCTGTGTATCTGTGTGTATGTATGTGTGTGTGTGTATATGTGTGCGTGTGTGTGTATGTGTGTGTGTATGTGTGTGTATGTGTGTAATATTCAAAAGTTTCCTAGATGAGGCTAGATCGAAAGTTTCTTTTATAGTTTAGCTTGGGGTATTGCTCTACAACTTCAAAAAATCAATGTGTACACTGTACAATGCACCGCCACTGCTATATGTATACGATACCTATGGTAGGATAAGATAAGATTCATTTTATATAGCCTACTAGATAGCCTAGCAGTAGTATAGGGTTTATTCTTATAGAATTTCTCTGTTCCACTCAATGCCAATTTTAGTACTAGTCTAGGTACTAGTGAGCAAAATGTTTTTAGCTGTAAGTGTCAGTCCGTGACATTTCTATAATCTTTTTGTAGCTTGCGATTGAGTAAGCACTTTATGTGTATATTTTTTATCGAAGAGGGGGAGAGAGAGACTCGGAGAGAGAGAGAGAGAGAGAGAGAGAGAGGAAAGAGCGTGAGTGCGCGAGCGATTGTGTGTGTGAATGCCTATATAGGTGAATGCTTGCACACCTGCACTTGCGGGCCTAAATTCAATGGCTTCGACTCAGTACATTCAAGTTATGCTAAAAGTTGCCGCGTCGTTGACTCAGTGTCTGGTTGAGACGGTGAGGAAGTTTCAAAGAGAGAACACGGTACTAGTAAGTAACACAAAGTCTAGAGTGCCGAGACGCCAATCACCTTTTCATGCTCTTTCTTTCCTTTCCCCTTTCCCCGGGCATCCAACCACTTCTCCAACGTGATGATCGTTCTTTTCGTGTTACTCTATTTCGGCCAGAGTAAATTCCGTGCGATGCACTCCGGGGCTTTTGGCGCTTTTGGGGGGGGAATGTTTCTCCGCTTCCAACCCTGCACTGTCCTTTCAGATGGCATTCGATGTCGGTGTCACTTTCCATACGGACGAAAGCTACAATTCCATTCGAGTTTGATGTTCACGATTCGGTCCCAGCTGGCGAGCTCTGAAGGTACATGTCACTCTCAACAGTCGCTGATGGTGCACTCGAACAATCCCATATCTTCAGAAGTGGGAAAGCAGTTGGTGGGCTTCGTTTTCGTGTAGGAACACGTGTTTGTGGACATTTCAGACATCTGCATGCCCACATACCTTAATGCTCTCGGGGTCGTGCTTGTCTGACACTGCACACACGGAGCAAGTAAGGATTAGCGATGAGAGAATATTGGAGAATTGGGTAAAAGAATCCATGCATTTTATGAGACGCGTGTACCGTGAGCAGAACCTGTCCAATTTTCGCCTCTTTTCTTTACGCCTCTGGCATAGAGTGAGAGCAGACTGACCGTCATCAAACGTCCCGCAGCTTTCCCCTGCGAACCAGATAGCGCCACTGGTGCTTCGCCCTGGAACATTGTATGTGCAAATGTCACACCTGTGTTAGGTCTAGTCTCCGGCGCCTCCTCCTCTCTTTTGCACTCTGCGCCGAAAGCTTCAATCGAGTCTCCCTCTGGCATCTTGTAGTAGCCATGGCAGCTCTGGTACACACAGAAAGTCACCGTTCCATCAGAAAGTGTCTCTTGTGTGTGTTCGACGAGACGGCGGGCGGCTGCGTGTACAATCAGAGATGCGAAAAAGAGGAACAAAGCCCGCATGGTTGCAACGCTGTTCTTTGAAAGGGTCCCTGTGGATTGCTGAATCACGAGTGCAGGTACTGGACGATGGAACAGATCATGTATATAGGGATCGATCAGGCCTCTCTGCATGATCGACGTTATTGCATGCAAGGATCGAATTAAATTAAGTGCATGCATGCATATGCATGCATGCATGCTCGAGGTCCGGATCGAGCTCTCGCGCAGCTCTCGCGCGCGAAACGCGCGCGCGGGGGGGTCATGCATGCACTTAAGTCAAGCTTAAGGCGCAAGAGTTCGCGTAAATGTGCGTCCCCAACCGGCTCCAGACGCGCATACGAAATCCTTTTTGCATATATATATACATGCTGCAATGCCACATACATTTTAGTGAAACAGAACGTACTGCAGCATGATTCACGGATCAATCCATTAATTAGTGTTTGACACCGCGGTCGACACGACAATCGCACTCCTCCACTCTGGAAGCGGATCGATCGAAGAAGGAATTGGGCCGGGATCGGTAGTCAACCCCTTTGCTTCACTCAGCGAGACCGCATGCCTTCCACGTATATGTGCTGCTTGTCCAACTGCGCATGCGAACTGAACTGGACACCGTTGGCCAAAATGGTTTGTTGTGCCCTGCCCAGTCGCTTTTTTCGAAGTCTGGTTTTAATTCTGAAGGACCACATACAACAACACACGCGAAAACACACACCACAAGCATGATGTGGGCGCGGTCAACAGTGCAACATGCTAATTGATCATACATACATATAATACATACGTCAGAGCTTGCTGAATTTACAAAGCGCCCTTGTTCCCGTCCCATTTCGCGCTTTTTGTCTTTGTACGTCTCTTGTCCATTCTATATATCTGCTTCACCTTGTCCGTGACTGTGCAACACCCAGGGCAACACGCGTGCACGGTTCAAGTTTCTTTACCGTCTACATGTGTATGTACATGAATTCACCTGAATCACACAGAACCAGAGCTGCTGTTCGTCGTCTTGCAGATCTATAGACGCAGTATGGATGTATGGTCTATTTTGCGTGCAGTCGAACCTTCCACAACAAAAGGTGATAAAGGACACACAGAAGTCGAAACCGAAGCCCAAGGAAAGAGTGAAGGTAAGCCAGACGGAGAATGAAAGAACCCGGTTAGAAGGCGACACAGAAGGTTCACTCCAACATGCCCATGCATATTACTTGCTCCTTCGAGCACAAGTTTATCCCTTCTTGTTTGGCCTTTCCTCCACATGCAATCGCATGTCGGCGCTCATTTGCCGGCCTCCTGCGCGTGAGCATGATTTTATGTTTCTGTTTTTTCCCTTTCCTTTCCTTTCCTTTCAGGCGTCTCGAGCACAGCTTGCTGCAGATCCCCGATTTTCGCAGAGCTCCACGCTTTTGATATTCGATTGGGATGACACCCTGTTCCCCAGCTCATGGGTCATGAAGGAGGCAGGCTTTGAGGGAACAAACGTTCCTCCTGGGGCAGAAATTCGGCAAAGACTTTCCACAGAGGCAAAGGAGAGGCACAGAAAAGTCGAGAAGTTGAGCAAGAAAACTCTGCAGACAGCAGCAAAGCTAGGGCTTGTTAGAATAGTATCCAGCGCATCAATTGGATGGATCTCCGACGCTGCAAGAGAACTGATGCCGGATCTTGCTCAGCTCCTCGACGACTCTGGTTTGTTCCGCGAAGGCATCAAGGCGTGCGCTTCAAAATACCAAAGACAAGAGAGGGAAGAGTGGAAGGTGGATGCAGGGTGCCTGCTTACTCTTTTGTCTTCAGTCATCGCTGTTCTTCCGAGGCACTATTAATATTATTGCCATGCTATGGATCTTACAGTGTAAACGCTGCCATGTGAGATGGACCTTGTTGAGTGTAAAGGTTCCTGAGTCACGGAGAAAACTTCAAAGTAACAAGTCTTCAGTGATTGAATGGTCGGCGTTCGTGTGTGCATGCGTAAGTGTTCTGTCTCTCTCTTTTCCTCTCTGCACCTGTCCCTCTTTGCATACCAATCTCTGTGCATATCCGTTGTTTGCGCTCGCGAGCGTCTATGCGTTTGTTTGTGTGTGTGTGTGTGTTGTGTGCAGAATTGGGCATTTGAGGAGTGCCTCACTGAATGGCAGTCTCTTGACGCTGATTCAACAGAAGACAGCTGGAATTTGCTTTCCATCGGAGATGCTCAAGAAGAAAAGGATGCGGCTTTCCATCTCAGCACGTGAGTCAGTCAGACGAAAAGTAAAGTGATGTGTGAGCAACTGTGACCTGCTGACCGGGCTCAACCAGCATGGGAGGACAAGGAAAGGAAAGGAAATGCAATTCGTCAGGTAGTATCTCTCTCGTTCTCCTGGTGCTTTAAGAAACATCTTTAGAGTTCTGCTGCTCTTCATCCCCAGAATCTTCTTTGTTTCTCTCTGCTTGCTTGACAATGTCTGCGTGCAGCATCCTCGAGAAGCGAGGCGTCACTCACGTCGTCAAGACCGTGAAGTTGGAACGGTGTGGGGCCAGACGGCTGACGAAGGTTGGCTTTTTCTTGGACTCTCTCTGTGTGTGTGTGTGTGTGTGTGTGTGTGTGTACCTTGTGTACGTGCATGTGTGAAATAGGTGTCCGTCTGTGATTTCAAAGTACATGACATTGTGTGGTTTGAACATGCGCAAGGGTATTTGTGTCTATCCGAGCGTTCGATACGATTATGAAGGCACACCTTGAGGCAGACCTCCGAATTAAGAAGTTGAATTCTAAACGATTTGTTCGTTTGCGAGTTTTCCCTGTTCTTTGCTGGCATGTTTGGAGAGGTACTTTCTTTACGTGAACGCCTATCACTTGGAGCTTGTGTCTCCCAGGGGATGACCAAATGTGGATGTGTATGCGTGTGCATGCATAAGTGCAGCAACTCAAGTACCTGGAGGAAACGCTGAGCTCACTGGTGAGCTGTCCGAGGAGCGTCAACGTCGTCTGCAGCTTTTGCAAACAGACCGGCAACCTGTTGGTTAACACGGACGGCGCTCTTGCACAGAGTCAGTCACACCCGAATGTGCTCTTCCCACACAAGCAGAGAAGAGCAAAACCTGCGCGAGCCGGGCCCTTCCCACTTCCATCCCCATGTACTCTCTCTCTCTCTCTCTCTCTCTCTCTCTCTCTCTTTTTGTGCGTGCAGGCGTGAGTGCAGTGTTTCCTCTTGTTGTTTTAACTCCCTTTGAGTCTCTGTTCTGTGCTGCCACGCTTGACGTCTTCTCTGTATTCACCCGTCTCTGCAGACGATGTAGAGGCAGACCTCACCAGGCAAGCTCCAGAATTTGTGGATAGTACGGATCCTCAAAGGAATGCCGACTGCCAAGGCGCAGACACACGCGGTCAGTTGCACAGGAGGCGACTTCCCTTCTGAATAGAACTCGATGACCTTCCATCCATTTGAAGAGGACGGCAAGACAAGAGAAGAGAAGAGAAGAGAGGAGATTTTGTTGGAATCGGGTTTGTAAATGAGTTTTCTGTTTACGGAAATGCACTGACTGACTGTCGCTTCGCTGAAGTCACTGAGCGCGGCATCTCGGACTTCAGAAATCTGCCCGACTTCATCAGCAAGCCGTGCCATCCTTCCATCCATCCATTTAAGGATTGAGGCAATCTGGAAAGAACCTAGATTCATTGAGTTCACCTCGATGTTTCTAATTTCCTTCCCGATGGACCTCCGGCACATTGAACTCTCCTGCGCGGTGGTGGGTTGTCTGCTGTATGCGCGTCGATAAGTCGACAGCAGCTACGCAGACGGCCGCCCTGTAACTCCTCGGTTGAGCACACAGATTCGTCTGGCCGTTCCCGAGGGGCTACAGAGTGTAAGTGCGTGCGGCCTCCCTCGTGTCGCAGAAGTTGGTCGGTCAATGACTCGGGTGGGTGGGTGCGTGGCCGTTCGCTGAAATGAGTCAAGGATTGTTCAGTGACTTGTACGTGCACACGTCTGTCCGTTCGCTGCTTCGATCAGTCTTTGTCTGATTGTTCTGCGAGTCTGGGCCGGACAAGTACACACTCATTCACTGTTTACTCAATCTTGATTCTTTCGCGATTCGGACAGGTTCCATTCGTTCGTTCATTGACGCGACCGAGTCTTGCACTGCCGTCAGGACGGGATTCGAGACAGTCACAGTCAGATAGTCAGACAGTCAGACGTCGTGGAGATGGAACCCATCAAGTGTTCGCTTTTGTTCTTGGTCTCTGTTTGCGTTTTGAAGTCGAAGCCGTTTCGCTTGTAGGAGTTGGAGTTTGTCGGATCGCGGATTTAGCTACAACTCGTTTGTGTCACTGTCGATAGAATTCCATACTGAAAAGGGGAGGTCTAGTCGGCTCGTTTCCGATTTGCTTAGCTTTGCTCTTCCCTTCTGAGTCTTCTCTGCAGGAAAGGCTGTCTCGAAGATCCAGCGGAAGTATCATACGAGGACCCAGAATTGGAAGGCCTCGAAGTCACAGTCTCAACCATCGGGGTCCTCAAATCGTCTGAAATCGGTGAAGAAAGAAATTGACAAGTAAGCTCTCGTTGGAATTTATTTGAGGGATGCTGTGGTCTTCAAGCATGTTGCCTTGTTTTGTACAATATCCGATTTGTTCTGTCAATCGTATCAGTATGTACTTCTCTTGTCAGAGTGCTTCAATTGTGTCTTGCGTTCTTGCTTTTTGTCTTTCTTGCAGGCGCGGTGCAGGCACAAATGCCCCAGCCCAACCCAGAGCTCGCAAGGCGACCGGTTCAAAGGGACTTGGTTCACACTGATTCAGTGCACGAGAAGGTCGTTGCCACTTGCGTTTAGTTTTTCAAGATAACTCTGTCGTCCGCGCCGACCTGGAAGCCCAAAACTTGGGCCGAAAGTATCGAACCTATTCCACGCACTTTGAATACAGGAAACATATAACTTGAACTAGTCTTGCCAGTGAAGTATTATTTGTATACCTACTGTGTTATGCATTACATATCAGGGAACGCAGTTATGGAATGAAGTTTAAGGATAGTAGTTTAAATTAATTTAAAGCTGTCTGACCTAGTGTGTGACAGACCCGTGAAGTTATATTGTATAAGGGAAAATTTCTCTACGTGTATATATTTCTTTGTTCAATTAAAATTTAAATTAAAGAATTCAAGTTTAGCAATCGTTCTAACAATTATTCTTATAGTTATTTTCATAAGTGTAATTAAATATAGACTTTATGTGGTTGTATAGAAAGTCCTAAGATATGCTTAAATTATATTGAGGTCATATAAAAATTTATTTGAGTGTTAATATGGCATGCAAACGGGCCCTAGGGGGGGGGAGGGGTCTATACGTGCCAGTCAAGCAAAAATGACCGTTCTTCTCCACTGTTAAAACACATTTTTAAGTCAAAAAAACTGGCTTTTCAATTTTTTTGAGGGGGTTGCGTGCCGCTGTGGTAGAAAGTAGGGGGGGGGCCCGGGTCTTGCATGCCACTAACACTCAAATACCAGTGCTAGCTCAAATAAATTTTTACATGGCCCCACTGGCATTATCCAAATATATTTTTGTAAAAAAACTTTAAAAAAGAATAAATTATTTTTTGTAGTGTTCAGTTAATTGCATGACTAGAGCTGCATGATCAGTTTTAGGATCGATGAGTTAGTTAATTCGTTTTCTAGTTAGTTTTAAAGTTAGTTGGTCAGAAGATATCCTAGAAGATAGCTAACTTTACCTAGAACTTATGATTAAATTCCATTTTCTAAGAGCCTGAGAGTTGTTAAATTATGGCATCCATAGTTTTTTATATAGATAGCTAGAGATACCAGGCTAGAACTAGGGCTAGAAGCCGCTAGATAGATACTAGGATGGATAGTTCAAGAATCTTCGGCCGAATCCTCGCGTGCTTCCTCCTTTTACTATGTAATATTCACTTTTGTATAGCTAGTTCTATAGACTACAGACTATTTTCTAGTTTTATACAATCATAAATGAATACTATTTCCAACTGAGTCTTAATTTGATTGCATGATTGATTGCATGATTGATCATTGATGACTAGGATTGATCGATCGATTGATTGAGTGATCGAGCTAGTGATCGAGGTTGACTGATGCTATTTTCAAAAGCGGATGCCTAGGCGGATGCCTATAGGCGGATGCATGAGCCGAATCAAACCAGATTTGAGGTTACAAATGCGAGTCTAGTTGCAAGTGGATTAATTTGCGAGGTGATGTCCCGATGGCTAGCAGGTTGGCTCCCCAACAAGGTCGAAGAGGGCCCTCCACACATCCAGATGACGCATTTGACACACAAGGGACCTCTCACTCTCAATTCCCATCCCGAGAGGGTCGGGGCCCCACCACTTTCTCTCTCTGCACTCGTGTCCCGTCTCTCCCGACACCCCGCCTGTGCGTCTCTCTGCCCCACACACCTCCGAGTCTCCCCTCTGAGTACCCTCCAATGGATCCCCTCCTTGTTCTCGCAACAACCTGCGGACGAATCCCTTCCCCAAATCCTGCCGTGCCTCCTCGCTCCCCGTCTCGATCGCTTCGCACATGTCCTCTGCCAGCTCTTTTCTGTCACTACACACGAAGAGGGCGCACCCGGCAGGCAGGAGTTTGCACAGTTCTCTGGCCAGCTCAGGCTGCACCAGTCTCCTTTTCTTGTGACGGGACCTGCACGGAATTTCGTTGTGCGCTTGTGATTCCTTTCAAACCCCTTAAAGTTCGGTCACGTGCATCTATCCCCCCCACAGAACGCAATTGCGTTCGATCGAGGGTGAGATAGAAAACTTACACAGACCAAGGAAGCCACTAACAACACAGAGTGATGAATTGAGAAATGAACCAATTCCCATATTCAGCCTCAAAAGTTACTTTGATGTCTGTCTGGTCTTGTCTGCTAAAACGGGGCAAGGGAGCACGGAGACAGACCCACAGTCACCCGCCTCATGAAGAGAAATTCTGGAGATAACAGAGCTAAATGTCTAGACCGCCCCCTGTACGGCTTTTCGATTTGGCACAACTGCGCAGTCACAAAAAGGACTCAAGGCTCGTCTGCGACAGGCCAGCACTCGCAGAACCAGAATCAATGCACAGGACCGAGCCGCTCTCTCTGTATACACTCACACAGCGAGACACGAAAAAAGAAAAGAACAACGAAGGCAAGCAAGCAAGAAAGAAAGAACAAACGAACGAACGAATGAACGAAAGAAAACGACATGCGTCCTATCCGACCTCAGCCAAGGATCCGGAAAAAGAATGGACACCCGACGGACAGGCCCGCACCCCTGTTTCTTCTGCAGACTAGACAGAAGAACGTCGGCCGAGACAGCGAAGTTGGTTGCAACGAAATGGACGTTTGCAAGTCCTTCTTTTTGCTTCACGAGATTTGCCTCGTCAACAGCGGCAGCTCGAATTTCGATTCCCAAATAATTCCATCTTTCTTCTCCCTTTCCCTTTTCCTTTCCCCTCTCTTTGTCCTTTCTTGCAAGGTCCAAGAGCATCTTCCCTCTTGCACAGCCGATGTCTATGTGCACAGGGAGAGAAGGATCCTCCCACACAGAGAGCCAATCAGGTGGGGAGACGGGAACCTGGTGTTGTTGTGCTAAGGGATTTTGCATCCTTGTGGTGGCAGACGATACCCTCCCCATGGACAGACTCTGCGGTTCTGCAGAAGAGCTGGCAGGTGAAGACCCGTCTCCCTCCTCTTCTTTTTCCTCTTCATTTGTCTCACCTTTTTCGACTCTTTTCAAATGCTCTTGCCGTTTTGTCTCTGTCTGCTTTCTCACCATTTCCAGTTGGTTCGGTTGGTGGAGGGAACAGAAAGGGGAGTCTTCTGATATAGGCATCAGACGACACTGTCTCTCTTTTCGTTTGATGAAAAAGGCACAACACACAGAGGTATCACGCAGAGCCTCCTGACGATTGGCCGCGTCGCTATCCATCCGGCCACCCCCTCCCCCTCCTGCTCCGTCCCCCTTTCCATCTACTGGTGAAGGTTTGCTCTTCTCTGCTTTTTCCACCTTCTGCCTTTCCCCGCTTCTTCCCACCAACCCGTTCTCTGCTTCTGCATGCACGTCCTCTTCCGTGTCGGGCAGAAACTCCAGATGGCTACAGAGGGAGTCAGCAAGACGAGGGGGAAATCCGAGGATTAGATCGTTTTTGGGTGTGCAGGTGGTGGGGTGGAGACGGAGAAGCCTTGTTGCATAATGGAATGGAGCCTCAGATGCTGCCTGGTTCCTGTCTGCCTCTACGAGTGTTTTGCATCTTCTGTGAACTTTTGGGTCTTCCTTCTCCCCCGCTTCTCCATTCTCGCTTATAAATGTCTTCTTTTTGTTCTTTTCTCCTTGAATGGAAGGAAGGCGATCGGAGGCTGCGGCTATTGCTGCAAATTCTTGTGGAGACAGACTTTGACGCAAAAGCAACGAACGCGGATGTGAAACGCCCAAAACAGTCTCCCTCTCTCCCTTTTCTTCCTTTTCCTTCTCGTCAAGCGCTGTGTCAGGTTCTACTACCCCCCCTTCTTTTTCTCTTCCCTGACTGGACGCCTCCCCTTCCTTCTTCTCTCTCTCCTTTGCGATGGCGGTGCCTACTTTCCCGACACAACAGCTGCAGAGAAGGAAGACCGCGTCTGCACGCAGCGACTGAAGCTGTGCGATGTCAGTAGCAACCCCACACACATGCATCCCTATGCCCACATCAAAATCTCCAAGTGTCGTTTCTTTTGGTTCTTTCAACTTCCCCCCCCCTTTCTCCTCTCGCCCTCCATTCGGCTCACAGAGGTGTGCAGCCTCCACAGGAGCACAGAGAACAGACACGGTCTCCTCCAGCCCAGCAGACCGAACTCTCTCTTGCGCAAGTGCCAGAGCGTGGGCTGCACGTAGGTCAGGCGAGTCATGCGTGAAAGAGAAGAGGTTTTTCTGAGAAGGCAAGCAAGCTGCGGATATTGTCATTGCCAAAACAATTGAGCAAGCGTACGCATGCGCGACTTTGAAAACGACCGTTTTTGCGAATGTTTTTGGAAAACTTGCGGGCGGAAGAAACTCGCGTACGAAAGCTCTTCATCCGACAGTTTGCGCGTGCCGATACGCAAGCTTTCCAAAAACATTTGCAAACACGGTCGCTTCGAAGTTGCTCACCGCGAAACCCATCCGCAAGCACTTGTGCATGAAACTGCCGTTGCCAAACCTGTGCTTGCATATGCTCGCTCAATTGTGTTGGCAATGATAACAACCGACTTTCTGACCCCACATAAAAAAAAAATCAACATGCGCTCCAGCATGAATATGCAAAAAATAAACGCGGGGATATTTTGAGGCAGAAACAATTTGTTTCCGCTTAAAACAGTGTCAGGACTCTGTCACGTGCTATCCTGTCGGATAGACTGACCATTGATATCCACAATCAAGAACTTGCACTCCGATCTCAAAGCAAAGGCGAGGGCGAGAGAGAAGTTCCCGCTCCCTCCTCCAAAGTCCACTACCTGCACAAACAGATTTCACGCAGCCGGCAGGCAGGGAGGCAGGCTTTCTTGCCAGAATTATCTACATGAGGTCTGCACACAGACAACAAAAGAAACAGAAGGGATGATCGGCCTTCTCCGCTGCTTCTTTCAGTCAATCAAACCTTCGATCACCCTCTTGCTCCTTATTACATCATACGCATCTTCCCCCTCACACACAGTCATCCACCCATCCATCGGTTATACGCTCTATCCATCCATCTACCTCTACCCGAGCTTGATCATCCTCACCAAACCTGCACATCATTTCTTTCTCTTTTCATCAGACTGACTGCATGGAATTTATTTACGTCGTCTTTTATGTACGTTTGAAGTCCAGACCGAAAACATGAAAGAAGAAGCGTGCCTTGAGTCTCAAGAGACCAGAGAAGAACCGGGCAGAAATGGAGCGAACAATGATAAATAAACACACCCGGATCGGAGTCATATCCCCCCTTTTTATCTTTTCCCTCCGCAGAGCACAGAGCACCGGGCGCAGGACGGCATAGAAGCCCTCGATCTGCAGGCGTTTGTTGGGTCCCCTGGCGCCCCCCTTTCTCCCCTGCAGCTGCCCACCCTTGAGGGGATCCACTGATGAGGGGAATGTGTCCCATTCAATGAAAGGAGGCAGAACTGTTGTTTCCGTCTCCGATACGCCGTCTCCGTCTCTGAGAAGAACCTTGTGATGAAGACGGCATAAGAGGGATGAGTCTGGAGAGTTCCCGACTCTCTGCAAGCACCGCAGCAATTCCTCCTCATTTCTCTCCTTCTTACGGAGGTTCTGCCGTCTCTTATGTTCTCTCCTGTCGGCATCATTCTGCTCCTTCTCCTGAACCGCACGCTGGACTCTACCGCCCTCCAGCTCCATTCTGAGCACAGCTGCGGCACGCAAACAAGAAAGGCCGGCCTCAGAAACGAGATGCAAGATGAGGTGAAACGCCGGGCCAGTTTGGTACAGATCTTCTATTAATATAGATCTTCTACGTCGGATTCTTATCCGTGCACTTTGTGACTCGATCAACTCACCCATATGCAGATCGAGCTGTCGCTCTAAGTTTGACGCACGCATGCGGCACGCAGGCGCATGGGCGGCGGGCGGCGCGGCCCCCATGCAATCGATCTCGTCCCGACGTACGCGGCGCGGGCCGCGGGGCCGCGCCCATGCAGCTAGGGCATGCATGGAGCGCTGCGCTCAGTCCCCGCGCGGCCCGGATGACCGTTTCTTGCGTTTTGGGGTCGCCCGCGCGTGGCGGTCCGCGGCCTAAGTTCTTCACTCAACCAAAATGAAGACGAAAAATTGTCCAGATCGACTTCAGTTTCTCTTTCTCTTCTTCCTCTTTCCGCACATTCAAGGGGAACGCAGCCTTTCAGCTTTTTCGTTCTTCTGTTTGCGTGAAAGCCCGCTCTGATTGCATGAGGGCTCTTCTAGACCTGATAGATCAGCTTCTGTAAAGAAGTTCCTGTTCTGTCTACAGGGGGGAGGGGCCGGTCTTTTTTGCTCTTCGTGCGCCACCCCTTTGGGGTGACTGCTAGTTGGCAGGCTCCCCTTGAAAGAAAGAAGAGGAGGGACAAGGGGGGCTTGCTATCAAAGCCCAATCTATTGAAGCTCGGGGTGTGAGAAGGCAGCCAAAGTGAGATCTTTTCGAAAGGAGACTTCGATTTCCGTCTCGTGTCTGTGGAATTTGAAAAGCAAAAGACGCGCTGCAGAGAAGCAAGAAGAGAGAGAAACTGCCACGTTTGAAGCGCGAATCTCTTCATCTCAAACTCCGTTGAGTGGCACCACACCAGCCAGCCAGATTCCTCATCAGAACTTCGACACCGCAAAAGCTGAAAGTCGAGTATTCTGGTGAAGGAAGGGCAGAAACTCCACTCTCTCTGTGGTGAAGATTCGGTCAGTTTACTCCTCCCCCTTTTGCTCTGTTGGTGTCTCCTCGCTACGTTGCATTTACGGAACAGTTCCTGTGTTTCGACTTTGTCCACTCTTGTCGCTCCCTCTCTCTGTCCTTCGTTTCGTTTCAGGTGGCCATGGGAGGTCCAGCGGGAACGCGTTGCGAAGAATAGCTGGTGGCAGAGAACTTCCAACGAAGATCGACAAGTAGACTCAAGGATCTGATGACTGTGTCTCATTGAAGCAGAAGCAGGAAGGAGGGAGGGGACAGGTTTTTGGTCGGAAGAGAAAATAGAGACTGTGGGACCCTCGTTCTTGTTTTCCCTTTTTTTCAAAGTGACAAAAGGAGGATCCTCATGACAGTCGCGTCTGTGACTGTCAGAGAGAAGAGCAAATGTCTTTTTCGTGGCAAGCTGAACTTCTTGAGAGAGGAGAGAAAGATGAATTGAAGCCTTCGCAAAAACGTTCTCAAATGACGCAGTTGGTGCCTCACTTAGATCAAAGAGAAAAAATGTCGAAGAATATATTCGTAATGAAGAGGGGAAGGAAGGGACGCAAACTGACAGGCGGACTCAGCGACGCCGTCGGCTTGGGTGAATGGATGCATGAATTCATTCGAACGAAAACAACTGCACGCAAAATTTGGGCCTTTCTTCTCGGCCAGGAAACAGAAATGAAGAAATGAACCGAAACCTTGCGTTCGTTTGTCCTCTTCCAAGAGTGCCTTCGAAGTCGAGTCAAGTGAGGCTGACTCCGCTGGTTAGACAGGGGAAAGGAAAGGTGGGAAGGTAAAAGGGATAAAGGGGTGAAAGGCATCACACGACTGCGTCGAAACCCAGAGCAATCTTGTTGTGCGCATGCCTTTTTCTTTCTTTATTTTTTATCTTTCCTTCCTTCTACCCCTGCAGGGCCCCGAAGGGAACGTATGTGTGTGTGCATGATATGTTGTTCGTTGGTTCATCCGTCCGGTGTGAGGGAAGGAAAGAGGTCGAAACGCCGAGAGCCTTCTTCCTTCTTTAAATGACTCAATTGGACTGGATTCATCGACTGCAAGGGGTGATGCGAACCTTCTCGGTTCGGTTCATTTCTGTGCTGTGCGAGTAGTAACACGAAGGGGTGAGGGACAAACAGCAACATACCGCGAAAGAAGAAAAGGAAGAACCCCACCTGACTCAGTTGCGCTGGAGCCCGTTTTGACTGTCTTGGGTGTTCGGGTATCTCTCTCCAGGCAACGGTGCATGGCAGGAATGAGTATGTTCTGTTTTCTCCTTCTGTGTTATGTGAATATATTTGGGGGGTCTGCTTGGCTCCCTGGCTTCTATCTCTTCACGAACACTTTTCTTACACTATGTGTGTCTGTTCTGAGGGTTTGCTTGGCTCCCTCCATTCCATTTCCTTCATTCTTCCAGAAGAAGTGCAACATTTAAAGCTCCTCTGTCTCTTGTGAGTCTGAGCTGGGAAAGGGGACGGTAAAGTAGGGTGACAGCTGGGATAGTATGGTTGTAGGAGGTAAATCTGGGTGGCTTCCCGTGACGCAGAATTTCCTTCCTTCCTCCGGCCTGACCGAGAGAGACAGACGAAAAAGCGACGCAGAGAAAACGGAACGGAAGAGGAAAACGAAGAACAGAGAAAGCGAAGAAAAAAGGGAAAGGGAAGCGGACTTGAGGGGGTGCGAGAAGAAACTCATGTCGTTTCGTGTGCACAGAGGAGCCTTTCGCCCTCTTATTCCATCCTTCTTTCAACTATCCTATCTCTCCTTTCTACAACCGCATCAAAAGCCTGCGGTGGAATCTTGTCTGAACCAAAGATCCGCTCCATTTGCTTGTTTGACTGTCTTCTGACTACTTATGAGAATTGAATGAAAATCCCTCTTCATCGCCTTGCGTGCCGTCTTCACGCCATGTCTTTGCGTATCGATGGGGCGCTTTCTTCTTCATTTTTGCCTCCTTGACAGAATCGATGATGTGTTTGTGCATGGAACAAATGAAATGAAGAAGCCTGAGTGATGCGAAGAGAAACAAGAAAACTAGCTGTCTCCAGGCAATCAGAAAAACAGACGCGCATGCAAATTGTTGCTTGAATGGAATGCGTTTGCTTATCCTGCCCCTTTAACTTTTTTTTCCTTATCCCCCTTCATGTACGTTGATTGATCGTGTGACTCGGTTCGGTCCGTTCCACGCTGATGAAAAGCTCTGATCCCATCTCAAAACAGAAAATCAGTCAGCTGTTCTAAGAGTGTGTGTTGTTCTTCCCCCGAAAAAAGAAAACAAAGTCAGCAAGGTGAGAAGGAAGGCATGACTGCAAGAGTTCAGTCCCGAAACATCACTGCTGTCGTGGTCGTTCTTGCTGGAGGCTTTTTCGATCTTTTCTTTTCTTTTCTGTCGCTGTTTCTTTTCGGCCATCCACTTTACGTATGTGTGCGCTTCATGTCTTTTGATGCTGCGGTTGCGAGAGTGTGAACTGTGTCTTGATGCTGCTGAGTGTGTCTGTGTTTGAATTTTTTAGTGCTGTGCTGCTATGTGTGTCGTGCTCGTGTGTGGACAAGCTAAGTCCGTGTGAGGTCTGTCCATCGAGACCTCTTTCTTCGTATGCATGCATGAAGTGCAAGTGGGTTGTGTGTGAAGTAAGTGCCATACAAGACCATACAGCTGTACATGGGCTGATGGGTATTTTGTGGCTGTATGTCGGACGTTGGGGTGGTTCGGTTTTGTTACCCCCACAACCATCGGGCTGTCTGTGTCTGTGTTTGTGTGTGGAGGTAAACGGTGCTAACAAAGGGGCTTGGTCTGTGGCGGTTATGGGTCGGCTGTGGGACTGACCTTTTGTGACAGGGCTGCTTGAGTGGAGGATTCGGGTGATATGAATGAGGTTGAGTGCTTGTGTGTGACGGTTATGGGTCGGCTGTGTTGTCGGCCTTGCACGACCAGCTATACGTGGGCTGTTGGTGTTTGTGTTTTGGTTTGTGGGGTTTTGTTTGTGACGGTTATGCGTCGGTTGTGGGACTGGCCTTGTGTGACAGGGCTGCGTGAGTGGAGGTTACGGGTGATGTGAAAGAGGTTGAGTGCTTGTGTGTGACGGTTATGGGTCGGCTGTGTTGTCGGCCTTGCACGACCAGCTATGCGTGGGCTGTTGGTGTTTGTGGGGTTTTGTTTGTGACGGTTATGGGTCGGTTGTGGGACTGGCCTTGTGTGACAGGGCTGCGTGAGTGGAGGTTACGGGTGATGTGAATGAGGTTGTGTGCTTGTGTGTGACGGTTATGGGTCGGCTGTGTTGTCGGCCTTGCACGACCAGCTATACGTGGGCTGTTGGTGTTTGTGGGGTTTTGTTTGTGGGGTTTTCTTTGTGACGGTTATGGGTCGGTGGTGGGACTGGCCTTGTGTGACAGGGCTGCGTGAGTGGAGGATACGTGTGATATGAATGAGGTTGAGTGCTTGTGTGTGACGGTTATGGGTCGGCTGTGTTGTCGGCCTTGCACGACCAGCTATACGTGGGCTGTTGGTGTTTGTGTTTTGGTTTGTGGGGTTTTGTTTGTGACGGTTTTGGGTCGGTTGTGGGACTGGCCTTGTGTGACAGGGCTGCGTGAGTGGGGGTTACGGGTGATGTGAATGAGGTTGAGTGCTTGTGTGTGACGGTTATGGGTCGGCTGCGTTGTCGGCCTTGCACGACCAGCTATGCGTGGGCTGTTGGTGTTTGTGTGTTGGTTTATGGGGTTTTGTTTGTGACGGTTTTGGGTCGATTGTGGGACTGGCCTTGTGTGACAGGGCTGCGTGAGTGGGGGTTACGGGTGCTGTGAACGAGGTAGCGTTGTCTTTTGTGTGTCCAACAGGCAGGGGTCGATTCTGTCGTCGGCCCTTCACGACCAGCTATGCGTGGGCTGGTGGTATCCCGTGTGTTCTTGTGTGGGATTGCGTTTTAGAGTGTATCACGAGGCTAAGAAGTCGGTTCCGCGAGGTTACTCTCAACCCTGCGTGCATGAGCCTGTGCAGTGAACTAGGCAGTGAAACTCCCCAACTCCCCAAAAGTGGAAAGGACCCGAGCCATACTACTGTGACTATTTTCCCCCAGCGCTAGATTTACAGCTTTTTACATTTAAATTAATCAATTAATGTGAACATAGCTTTGAATTTAGTTTGAAAAAAGGCAATTAAATTACGGCAGTTCAACCTCTCTAACACGTGCGCTAAAAAAAGTGGTTGGTAACCGGTACAAAAACTTATGAAATGCTAGTAATGCGACTTTTTGCCAAGTTTTTGGCAAAACTCCTTAATTTAGTAACTCTTAAAGTCCAAGTGTAGTATGTTGTACATATATGGGACTAAGGTTAAAAGAAACGTACGCATTGTAGATAACGATTGGAGTAGCGATTTGACTAGCGATTTGGCCATATAAAGATTTGACCGCATAATTCCTAGTATAATTCAGCTGTTGCGTTTCTCTCTAGGTTTGTCTCATACATCAGTGCCTGAATAGGTGCACTATAGTAGGTGTAAGAAATCGGACTGACAGTAAATAACAGCCTGCATGACAGGATACATGACAGGAAGACGGTAAAAATTTAGAAAGACGAACGACGATGGTTTTTCCGATTGACAAACCCTAGGACAGAGCTTTATACTACCTAGACCATGTTTACGTAACACCAGTAAACACCAGTGACAGTCATGTACATCATTGCTAGTATCATTAAAAAACATATAATTTGAAAGACCGTTTAGATCAGACTGTATGCCAGACTGTATATGCAACGATCGAAGGCCTAGTCGAAGGCAAGCAAGACAGCTGGGAGGACAACTTCAACGAGTCGAATAGACTCATAAAATCTTTACAATTTCTGGAAACACTCCGAAGAGCGTATCTCTAGATGCCGGATCAACCCCCCAACTATCGAAGACGATCAAGCTTTCCAAAGCAGGTAATCGCTTTGATCTAAGAAATCGCAAGAGCAGATTTACAACAGCACCACTGAGTCCATTCCACCCCAAATTCACACATTGCAGAGGAGGGGGGTCTCGGCTCATCCACCCCTCTATCAGTGCCCTCACTCCCTCATCAGTCAGCTCCGTCATCCCCGCCTCTAGTGTTCTCAAGCTAGGCAACTTCTCTGCAGTCAAAACCTCTGAGAGAGCCCTCCCCCCCTCAGTCCCCAATCTGCAAGCAACAAAACGGAGCGTCAAAAGGGAAGTCAACTTACGACTGCCCAGCCCCACACACAGCGCTCGGACCTCGTCAATCACACCAAGACCCCCCACAGAAAGTTTTTCCAACCTGCGGAGGTACCCAGAGCTCAGCGCAACTGAGAACAACTCCACCTCTGCAGCTGCATCTGCAGGACCGACACCACCAAACTTTACTTCCAAACGTCGCAGTGCGGAGGCATGGGGAGTGCTGAGGGTAGCAGCAAAAGCTTGCATCCCCTCCTGCCCGATCCCCGCCAAGTTCACTGTCAGCTCCTTGATGGAAGGGACCTTGCCCCCCCTCACAAGCTTGGACAGAGACTGAGCGGCCTGCGTTCTAATGCTGCGATTGAACGGGCACTCGAGGCTTTGCAGGGCCGGCAGACGTCCCGTGCCTCTCGCGAGCCCTTCAAGAAAGGCCGCAGTTACTTCCTCTCTTGGATAAGGGATACAAAGCTTCTCTAACGCGTCTGCGTGTGTGAGGGCCTCTCCAAATGCTCCTCCCCCAGCTCTGCTCAGAATTTCATAAACCAAAATATTGGCATTCCGCAACCCCGACAGCTTGCCTGCTCGAACGACCTCAGCAAATCTGGTCACTCCCAAATTTATGCTCCTTTCTCCCTCCTGCAATTCAATGTCAACCATCACAGGAGGGTCAACCCTCCCTCGAGACAGACCCTCACAGAGAGAAACAAAGCTCTGGTCGCACCACCAAGCCAGGCTCACATTCCGGAGTGAAGGCACCTTACCGGTACTCAAAGCCTCTCCAAGAGCTACACATCCCTCCCCGCTGAATTCCTGTTCTCCATCTTTGTTGCATTTCACTCTGAGTGACAGATCCCGAAAAGACGACAACCCCCCCCCCCC